>LDDX01000148.1:0-45736 GCA_012184315.1 Arthrobotrys entomopaga | reverse complement strand
GGGAGGGGGAGGGGGAGGGGGAGGTGCAGCTATAGAGTTGGGCACAGGAGGTGCTGAACCGCTGGGTGCTGCAAAAGCCGGTTGTGCTCGTGGAGGGGGAGGGGGAGCGACTGGCGCAGCTTGATAGTTGCTATGTGCTGTACGCGGAGGGGGCACTGAGGGTGGAGATATTACTGGAGGGTTGCGGGAGGGCACAGGAGGCATAGCTGACCCACGAGGTGGCGGGGGTGGAGGAGCCTGGCCCCGCGGCGGAGGGGGTGCAGGAACCGGGCGAGATGTTGCTGCACTGGTCTTGGGAAATGGGGGTGGGACAGCAAAAACGTGACTTCTTTCATTTTGACTTTCATGGGGTATTTTTGGAGGAAGAGGTGGTGGAGCGCTTGATGGAGGTGGCTGGACCGGTTTAGCAGGTTCTCGCTCAGCATATATTCCAGCGTTTTGTAGCGGCGGTGGGACTTTGAACTGAAAAGGACTTGGTTGTGGTGAGGAGGGAGCAATCTTTGGCGGCTGGCCAGGTGAGTTTGGTTCCAGATGGCTCTCAGAAGGGTTCGGATTAGGACCTCGTCGAGGAACCGGAGGTGGCGGTGGCGGATTTCGGCGAGACGTAGCCATAGTAGGCGGCTCTGCAGGAGGAGGAGGTGGCGGCTTGGATGTCGGGAGGACAGAGATTGGCGCAACTTGTGGGGGAGGAGGCGGCGGTGGTGCAGGAGGCAGTGATGTCGCCGGCGCTGGTGCATATATTTTGTCGCTCACTGTATCATTAGAAGTATCTGGGAGCTCATGCCGAGATAACGACGCTTTGTTTTGCTCGACATATTCCCGAATAAAATCAGAGTTATTTCTAATCATTTCATCTGTGATACCAAGCTCGTAAAGCTCCGCCAGAAGAGGTTTCCAAGAAGGGTCGATATCATCTGCAATTGTAAGAGGTACTTCTGGCGTCCTGCTCGTAGGAGGTAACAATCCCGGGTACCCTGGAGCTTGTGAATGAGGTGTGTCTCTTTTCTTCGGTCTTTGGGCGGAAGATTGAGCGGCATGCTGGCGAGCCCCGGGTGGAAGAGGCGGCGCAATTTTCAATACCCTCTTCCTGAAAGCCTCCGCTTCTTTCTCATCGGTGAAAGAGAAACCGGCTGAGCATTCCTCGATTTCAAAGGAGTGAAAAAAAGTCCGGTCTTGATTATATTGCAGACCTTCGTAAAGCTCTTGGTCCCATAAAACACCTCTGTTGGCGGGCTAAAAGAACATTGGAGTCAGCCTCATCGATTCATCGCATCAGGCAACGATCCCAAGTGAATGAACATGAAGGAGCATGGAAAGCATACTGATATATCGACAATTTTAAAAAAATATGTTTTTCCAACTTTGTCGTTTGCGAGGACCAAACATCCTGAGATCCCAGTATAATTCCAGCGGTTCCTGTCCGGATAATTCACATAGAGGCGAGCGACACCTTCTCCTAGAATATCATTGGTCGCTGAAGGCACGACTCGCTTTACTTGCTCCCTGTCATTTTTGTTAAGCGTTGAAGGCGCCATGCTCGAGACGCAAAGGTGAAGGAAGCTACGATCGAATGCCAAATTGCCGCAGTACCCGGCTGGTGCGCCTGCAGCAGAAATGGACACGCCCGGACGTTCAGGGATATCGTTGAGGTAGTGAACAAAATGACCTCCAGGAAGAAGATTGATGGTGCAAAAAACTCTTTGAGGGATGGATGCCTGTTTCTCTGTGGTGTCAGTGTGGTGTCTTTGTATACAGATCGGTGAGTGTAACTAACAATCAGAGATGGGCTGCTAATTGTCGACAGTTGATATAGGGTATTCTCCGATGATTGAAACAAAGCAGAACCACCGTTCAAAGTCTCCTCTCTGTCTTTTCCTTAAGTTGGGTCAATATTATACTGCTCTTGGCTCTGTAAGATGCACTGAATTATTCCCTGGTGGGTATGCCGGCAGGTTAGAGGGGACAAGAGGGAGAGAGAGAGAGAGAGAGAGAGAGAGAGAGAGAGAGAGAGAGAAGGGAGGTTGTCGACGTTGTCGTTGGGGCAAGCAGTGAGCGAGCGGGTTACGTTTGTTTCGCAAACACGACAGATACTCTAGCACTAGCACCGCCACGCCCAATAACGTCAAGGCAAAGGATGTCATTCGATCTGATTCGATTCCGATCCCACGAGTGAATCAAATCAAGTTGACTGATCTCCTGTACCTGTACATGTACACGTACAGTATGCGTGTACGAGCGAATGTAACGAAAGCTGGTATTGTAATATTCTTGTAATATTCTTGGATACTTAAGTAGTAGTTATGTGTAGGCGGGTCAGGTGCCTCGTTTCTACCCCCGAACGCCTGATTTCAACAAGTAGCTAGCTTCGAATCTAGCACACGCGCGCAACGTGACATGGTCAACGACGGGTGCATGTGTTCCTTTACTATTGACATACCATACAAAAATAATGAGCAAGAGCAGGCAGGCTTATAACTCGCTTTTCGAACTGTCTGCGGGACTCTTCTTCAAACAGTTTACAATCCACTTTTCAAGATCGTTAATCTCCTCTGGATCCGCCGAATGAGCTAGACCGTCGTACTCGTGCCATTCGACATCGCACTTCTGCTTCAAGAGGATATCCCGACTCATACTACCCCACGAATGTTGTACTAGTGGATCCACTTTGCCGTGGCCCATGAATATGGGCGTTTTGCGATTGGCGTCTGTTATCATATTAGGTAGCTTGTTGCGGATGGGGAGATAGCTCGATAAGGCGACAATTCCTGGACATGACCATGGTTCGCTTAGACCGACATTGCAAGGGACATAACATGAAAGCTTCAAATCTCATTCTACAATATATTGCAGAAATACAATGGAACTTACCTCCGAGGGACATTTCAGATGTGAGACCAGTAAACAGGCTCACCACCGCACCCTGAATCCATTTTTGAGCGAGTTAGCCTCGGAGACGGGGTATAGACAATAAACGCCAGGGATTGTACGTTTGTGTACCTGAGAGAATCCGCCTAGAATGATCCTTTTGGAGGATATACTGTGATCCCGAACCTGCTCCGTGATGATACCCTGAAGAATCTGGTAGCTCGATTTTATCTATTCAAATTACGGACGGGGGACTATTAGCTTCATCCGAGAGCCGGAGATGAAAATAGACCCAAACCGGCCCAAACATTGAAATCTCGCTGGAATATACCCCGTTCTCGTCTTCATTCGCTGTAAGGCTTCCAAAATCTATAATATCGTACCTGTCAGGTAATCTTGTAAGCAAGAAGATCTACGGGATTTCTCTCGTAACCTATCGTTGGACATGGATGCTGTCTTGAAAAACTCACCATCCTGGCATACGCATCCCTCCGTTGCAGGTTATTGGGATAGTCGGTGCATGTGGGAATATAAATGCTGTTGGTTCTTGATTTAGTGTATTGAAATTAAAGGCTTGGGGAGTGGAGTATTAATATTAATTGAATATCTCCTGAAGTTTTCGTTTAAGGCTTATCTATTATCTAACCAAGTAGATTTCATGAGAGGTCGCACCTGTTCGAGAGAATTCTTTCTTCCGCCCCCACGCTTCAGCCAAAAAGGACCATCTAAAAGATCGCAATCGATCAGCTCAGGATAGATTGATTCGAGTTTGGGAACAGCGAGTAACTCCAATACCCCGCTCCAGAATCTCCCAGCCCATGGCAAAATATAATGGTTGAATCCCACAGCTTAGCTTCCGCCGCAGGGACGATGATGGCTCGGGCTGTAGTCAATGGTAGAGACATTTTATATTCAACTCCTTCGCTTCAATGAAGAGAACTCTGGTACCAAATATACACCAAAGCCGTATTTCTTCTTCTTAGATTTCCCAAGCGCTTACTTGAGAACTTAGGCAAGTAATGTAGAATTAATGATCGAGGTCGCAGGCTTTGAGGGTTAAAACGATTCGAGCTATTGAATTAAATTGGCGTGCTGGGTTGGAAATAGTCTCAACAACGCACAATGGGTGCTTGGTCTGACTAAGCAAATCT
The DNA here is from genome assembly GCA_012184315.1 of Arthrobotrys entomopaga. Classification (NCBI taxonomy): domain Eukaryota; kingdom Fungi; phylum Ascomycota; class Orbiliomycetes; order Orbiliales; family Orbiliaceae; genus Arthrobotrys; species Arthrobotrys entomopaga. The sequence goes on along the minus strand of LDDX01000148.1, from coordinate 41,720 downwards.
TCAATATGCAATCCACTCAACGCAGGAACTTATATATATCAGAGACAAAGCTCATAAAACATGTAAAGACTTTCAGGTTCTAAGTTTCGAGCAAGATTGTAAGAAACTACACTTATCTTTCGAAGCTTTCTTCGATTGGATGCTCGAATGCTTGAGTGTAAGTAAGTGAGCAATCAAACATACTAGTTACCCTCATACAACTAAGTAAGTACATATACAAGTAACTGTTTACTGATACTATGCGCTGTTCAGAAGAATTAAGAACATTATATTGTTAGTCGAGGACAGCTATAGATACCGCGATATCGGGTCGCTACTTTTTTGGCATCCAGCCATTCGACTTAGTCCAATATCCATTCCAACCTCTCTAGCTTAGATGAAAACACGATAAACGCCTATCTCCAATATTGTTCATTATGGATCACATAGAAACTCGCGATATTCCAGCTATTCGATTATCGCTACCATTGGTGAGACCAGACCCGTCATTTGCAGTCCCGTGTCTTAACTCTCGAGTTGGTCTGTTCCGTAACGTTGCTAATGTAATACCTTTTATTGTCGCAGTCTTATCAGCAAGAGATCTTCCGTGAAGCCTACAATGATGACGCGTTCTTTATCATCGCAAAGGGTCTCGGTGTTCAACATATTGTTGCCAATTTACTACATGTATACGACGCAGTCGGAAGAAACCTAGTTATCCTAGTCGGCGCTACAGAATCAGACAACACTCAGCTAGGAGAAGGCAAGCACCCATGATTCGGGAGACGGATAATACTTGCCAATAGCTAAATTCAAATTTAATGGAACACCAGTACTCGCTGAAAAGGCTGCGGTTTCTCGTGCCCACGATGCTCGCGGCCTCGCTGTGGTAAATACGGATGTAACCAATGTTGGTACCAGGTATCTCGATAAAATCTCATATCTTATACTTTACCCTTCGCCGATACCCAAAGCTGATGACACGGACGAAAAGACAAAGGATGTATGCCAGAGGCGGGGTGTTTACGGTTACGTCGCGCATCCTTGTGGTAGATCTACTCACAGGTATGATCCATAAATGAGATTTTACAACCAGTGGCAAGCTTAGCTCTGCATTATCCTAAATTATTTTGTGTCTAGGTCTCTTGGATCCGACGCAGATTTCAGGCTTAGTCATTGTGCATGCAGAGAAGTATGCCTCAACCGTACCTATTCTTCGTTATATAGTTTACTCATCAATAAGAGTAACTGCAACCTCCCTAGAGGCTTTCGTTATCCGTATCTATCGACAAAAGAACCGTAGCGGTTTCATAAAAGCGTTCTCTGAAAACCCAGATGCACTTTCTTCCGGGTTCTCGCCCCTTGCTACGATAATGCGCAACTTATTTATTCAGAAATCTAGCCTGTGGCCTAGATATCATATACGAGTTGCCCAATCTCTTGAGGTTCGGAAAGCCGATGTTATAGAACTAGAAGTCAGCATGACATCGGCCATGCAAGCAATCCAAAATGCCGCGCTGCAATGTATAGAAATATCCATTAGCGAATTACGAAAGGGAAATATAGGTCTGGATATTGAAGACTGGAGTGTCGATAGCGCCCTCCATAGAACATTTGACGTACTAATTCGAAGGCAACTTGACCCTGTTTGGCATCGCGTGAGCTCGAGAACAAGACAGATTGCTTCTGATCTTACAACTCTACGCACTATTCTACTGTGAGATTTTTTTTATGCTTTGGTTGTGTTCATTTCAAGCTGGTGTCCAAATTATTAAAGATGGTTTTAGGAATCTTTTATCACTAGATGCTATATCTTTCTATCAATACTTGGAAACAATATTGGCTTCGCACGCCCCAAAGATCAATACAACCTCACATACACAGCCCCACTGGCTTTTCCTCGACGCTGCGGAGATACTCTTTTCGACTGCTAGACGGCGAGTCTATAATGGTGAATTCCCCAAGCGAAGCGGATTAGCTAATGTGCATGATATGGACCTGGTTCTCGAAGAGCAACCAAAGTGGAATGTTTTATTAAATATTCTAGATGAGATATCACGAACCCGCCAGTCAGCCGTCAAACAGAATAGAGGCGGTCCTACCTTGATTATGTGTCATGATAGACAAACTTGTGTTCAAATTGCAGAGTATCTCCAATCAAACGCTGCAACCTCCAGTTCGGTAGAGGGCTCGCGCGACAATATACAACCTTCCCGGTTTATGGCTCGAAAACTCTTTGCATTTCAGGCATGGAAAAATGATTTTAATATTTTTCGTTCTTCAAACACAATACGAGAGAACCAGCCTCAGTCTACAGAGTCTAGGAGTGTATCGTTAGCAAGAAAAGCACCCGCCAACAAGAGACGCAGAGTAAGAGGGGCCGCGCAGTTTGCTACGATAGTTCGCAATCAACCCACTTCCTATTTTTCCGAGGTGGATACAAACGATATCAATTCCACTGGATCCCGAATGATAAATGATTTCGAAGAGCAACCTGATATGCAATCATCCGAGCCATCTGACTACTCTGAAAGAGAGTTCAAGATGCACGATGTTGATGAGGCTATTGTAATACATCCCTATGGAACCGACTCTGATGATAGCCTCCTAGAGGAATTGAAACCTCGGAATGTCATCATGTATAATCCGAATGCGGCTTTTATAAGACGAATAGAGGTTTTCCAAAGCTCAAACGAAAAGGGCGACGACATGCGAGTATATTTCATGTATTACGGTGGCTCGGTAGAAGAACAAACTTATTTAAGTCGAGTACGCAAGGAAAAGGATATATTCACACAGCTTATACGACAGAAGGCGGTAAGACTATCACCCAAAGACCTCCCCAGTCGCTCCCCTTTCCCAGATGTTAAAATTCAAATGTTGATGATAATAGATGAGACTAACACTTTAATCGTTGCCATGCAATAGAATATGGCAATTACAATCACGAATGACTCACATCTAATTAGCGACGCTCAAGAACAATTCTTAAGAACTTTAAACACCCGAATTGCAGGAGGAGGTAGACTAGTTGCGACCGCTGAGTCGCCAAGGGTAATTCGTATTTGTTTTATCCATTTGGAATTGTAGCCAACTAATATATAATTAAAACCCATGATAACAGGTAATCGTCGATGTTCGAGAATTTAGAAGCTCGCTTCCATCCCTGTTGCATGGAAAGAGTATCACCATAGTTCCGTGCACATTAACTGTTGGCGACTACATTTTAACACCAGCAATTTGCATTGAACGCAAATCAATCAAAGATTTAATATCATCTTTCAAAGACGGAAGGTTATATTCGCAGGTAGAAGCAATGCATGCTGGGTATCAAGAACCGGTACTTTTGATTGAATTCGACCAGGATAAATCATTTAATCTCGAGCCATTCTTAGATTTAAATGCTGCAGTCTCTTCTACCCAGTCCGACCTGCAAGCGAAGCTAGTCCTACTCACCTTACATTTTCCAAAATTAAGGATAATATGGTCTTCGAGTCCTTATCAAACTGCAGAAATATTCGAAGACTTGAAGAGAAGCCAACAGGAACCCGATCCGATCAAAGCCATCTCTATAGGATTAGGTGATGGAGATGATGGATCTAGTATCTATGCAGCACTTCCAACGGTAGGATCCTCGTAGTCCTGAATTTGTGCAAGTACAATTCGCTCCGAGCTAATAACAATTGAGCAGGAAATGCTTAAAATGATACCTGGAATTAATGATAAGAATTATAGAAATATCCTCCTTGAGATCGATAATATACTCGAATTGAGCAATGCTCGAGAGGGTGAATTGATACAGCTGCTGGGCCAAGAAGCCGGGCGCCGGGCGTATAAATTTTTGAATTCGAACATATACCGCCAGGACTTTGGGGACTGATTTACGTCCAAGTAGAGAAAAAGGTGCCAATGTTAAAAGAAGAGATGCTCTCCTTAGCTAAAATTATGGTTTAGACCTGGACCTAACTAGGCTCGAACGAGAGTCTAGAAGAAACTTATCCGGAGAGAGTATTTCCCTTGATGGGAAAAATAATCGAACCAAGATTTTGAGGAAGCTAGGAATAGTGGCCATACAACTCTAAGCTTTGGAATTCAAACACCAAAAGAACGAAATTTTCATATTTTCATATATACGATAGCGATAATTAATTTACAATAGCCAGGACGTTGCCGCAACCCCTATTTTTACCTCTCAATTTTGCCCTGGCCAAGGATAGAATGTTACCTCTCTTAGCAAAATCGATAAATATGGTATCCCGATTTTACATGAGCGAAAAGTCACCGAATTTTTCCTATAGACCAATATGCGTTAAACCAGGTTCAAAAGCCAGGTATTTAAGAATCGATTGTTTCTCCGATAAGGTGGGAGATGGGAAAGGGTTTACCTTGTATCCTGGAACCTGCCAACGACCACGCGATACCATCTGCTCCGTCCGTTTGTCAATCTCGGGTGCTGCCTGAGCGACATCGTCCTGAAATGAAATTTGTTATCATGATTGATCCGATAGCGGATGGGAAAGGGCCTTGAGGCACGTACGATTGTGAGATCTTCAATTGGGCGACTCTCTTCGATATTCTTCAACGTTGCCGCCAGATCAGCAAGCTCTGCATCCACAGAGGCTTTGGTGTTTTCGGCGTTCTTGATAGCCTCCGCTTCGAAGCTCTCAATTGACTTGATTTGTTTGGAAACATCATAAGTGACGGGTTTAAAGACTTTGTATTCCTTTTCAATCTCGTCAATAACCGCCTGGTTTTTCAAGAGGGATCGGTATTGTGCAAAATCAATCTCGGTGGCTTGGTCGCGAAGCTGGTTGACTTTCCGTCGGGCCTCTTCATTTCGCTTTTTGAAGGCCTGTAATTGGGAAACGGTAGTTCCCTTGAGAGAGAGGGAAGTGATAATCCTGGTCCAGTCGACCTTGACAGCGGCGCTACGCTATAAACCGGAGCACTTTGTTAGCTATAAAATTAGAACAGGCCACAAAGGGAGCAACGGAGGTTTGCTAGTTGGTGACAAAATGATTGTCGCCTCCCGTTAGAACCTAACCGGCGTGGGCATTGAGGAGCAAGAATAACGTACCACTGCTGCGGGAGATGCCATTGGGAAAGAAGATTTGAACAAAGAGCTCCAGCGGCGGAGGAGGAGACAGACGGTGTTGATGGGTCGGTGAACTCGGGATTGGTTCAAGAGTGGTAATATGGTATTATAATGCTAAAATCGAAGGGAGAAAGAATGTTGTCTGCAGACTTGCCGCACCAAGCACATCAAACAACGACAACAACAACGACAACGACATCGGCAACACCAAAAATTTTCCAACCTCGGGCATCATATTCCATGCTATGCATCATCTTCTTCTAGCGTAGCCACGCGCCGCCGTCCACCTGAACGAAGAGTCCGGCTTCTCTTCCTCCCTCGCCATGCACTCACACCCGCGGTGACCGCCCATGCTCAATAGAAGAGGTGCCCGATAGGAGGGAAAACCGAGGGTTGCAACCCCCCCCCCCAAAAAAAAAAAAAAAAAGGAAACAATACTTCGAAAGAAAGACGACAGGAATAGCACATCGGATTCTTCGCCTCAGGGTGGCGGATCCTCATATCCGCACCTGAATTCGAATAGCCTCTCATTTTCAGCACATTCGCCATGCGGACAACAAACATACCCTTACCATTCACGTGCGATGTATCTTTGATATTTTGGGGTTCTTTACGTCAAAGGGCGCGATGGCTATCATCTACGGCATCCAGAAGGATATATTCCGAGTGTCCCGGCTTAAATCCTAGGCTTCGAAAATGGAGAGCAGCACCTGCTATCGGTGTTGGCGATATTTCGAACAGACAACCATTCGGCAGGCATGTTGTCCGGGCTGCAGTCACTCTCAGAAATATCGCAACAGCGCCTCTTAAGCCACTCTCTCCTAAAGAGAAAAGTATCCTTGACCGCAGCTTCACATTACAAACACATGGCGACATGATCTTACGGTGTACTGAGTTCGATTCAGAAGGTTAGTTCAGAAGACTAGTTTGCCTGGGTCACACTCTGTCGTTGTCCCACTAACATTTCCTTCCCTGTTTCTTTATCTAGGGAATGTCATCTCTACCTCTCGGGATTTCAAAAAGACGGAGTTATGCACCAAACATGGTCTTCTTCCTCGTGACTTGCGCAAGCTGGAGTCCAAAGTCATCGTACCCCATATTCTCGTGCGAAAGAACTCCATACTAGTGAATCTGTTACATATACGAGCCCTTATCAAAGCAAACGCTGTGCTCCTCTTTGATGTCTATGGCTCAACAGATACATACACGCAAAGTGTCTTCCTATACGATTTGCAAGGCAAATTATCCTCGAGATCGTCGAAACCTATGGGAGGCCTTCCTTACGAAATGCGTGCCCTTGAAGCTATATTGATATCCGTTATGGGAGCACTGGAAGCCGAGTTAAAAATCTTGCAAGAGAATGTTGTTAGGTTGCTCGAAGAACTCGAGGAAAATATTGACCGAGACAAGCTCCGGTTCCTTCTAATATACTCCAAAAAGCTGTCCACTTTTGAACAAAAGGCACAACTTATATGTGGGGCGATCGAAGAAGTTCTCGAAGCGGATGAGGATCTTGCTGGAATGTATCTTACCGAAAAGCTACAAGGGGTGGAGCGGCCGCCGGAAGAGCATTCAGAAATTGAATTATTGTTAGAGTCCTATTATAAGATGGCGGATGAGATCGTGCAGGTGTCCGGAAATCTTGTCGCTAATATCAAAAATACCGAGGATATGTATGCAAATTCGACGGTAAACCTTGAGCTGTGGCGCCTCAACTGCTAACTAGTATTTTGCAGTGTGAATATTATACTAGATGCCAATAGAAACTCCCTCATGCTATTAGATCTCAAGGTAAGATGTTGGTTTGCTGTCATCACGGATTTTTAATCTGTTCTGCTCACAAAAAACAAAAAGTTTTCAATAGGAACTTTGAGCACTGGATGCGGTGCCGCTCTCGCCGCTCTATATGGTATGAATCTTAAAAACTTCATCGAAGAGTCGGATCTTGCTTTCTTTGGCGTCAGCGGAACTGTGATTATTCTCAGTGCTGTGATATTCGGCTATGGACTCCACAGGCTACGTCGAACTCAGAGATTGACTATGTGGGGTGAGGGAAATGTTGGGGCAACGCCTGGTAGAAAATGGAGAAGTGTATCGGAATCACGAAATTCCGCGGCACCTGGAGACGAATACAATGCCCGACACGGATGAGTTTCATCGCTCATGGTCTTTTAGTAATATGCGCTACAAATTTACGATATCCGAGAAGTCTATGGGTCTCCTCTTTGTAGCCTGACCCACAAATATGTGTAAGACATGCCGACATATCGAAATAGCTTGGACATATTAAGCCATCGCTCAGCAGGCGGCCTCAGTGCCCTGATCGCCTCCTAAGAATTTATATCACCTGCGTCATTCTGGATACCATGAGATATGGAATCGAATGATGTTACTTGCCCCGAACTCTACCAAGGTCCGCGGAAGCGTGTACATATATATATACCCTAAACAAACAACTTTGCTCATTATCATGGATATATCGAAGAGAATCTTCAGCTTATGGAATGAATTCGCTCATCTTCTGCCAATCATTTACGCGAGGACATAATAAAACCACCATTATTGCGTAACGTATTGACTGGATAACAATCGAAAGGGTACATTTGTTATATTTTCAGCGGGATATTAGAAAACCTTGCTTAACACAAAAGTATTTTTTGGAGACACATGCTTATATAATTTACAGAGTAAAAAGAGAGCTTTTTACAAAAAGACAAAAAAAGGAAGGAGGCTAACATGGGGGAAGATAAGCACTAAGACACGGTTTTCTTGGAAAGTTTATAAACAATACATGTAACGCCGACACACCAGTTCTTTACAATTAACAAACCAGGCTAATAACAGATGAGGAGGTTGAGGTATCGGAAAAGGGTATAACGTGCTGTTTTCGTATGTACAAAAAAGGATTTGATAGCTGAGTAAATTTAAGGTATAATGCTTACCCTGACAAACCGTCCACTAATCAACCGAAATACTCAGTGGCAAGGGTACTTCTGCGCCTAGAAAATGCAATAGAATTTCTTGATTCAACTCGAGCCAACATTGCGGCCGAAGTAAAGTCATTGCTTGCTTCAAAGCTTGGCCTTGTTCGATCCATTGACGCTCTGATTCGATCGAAGCTATTGCGATGTCGCTCATCCATGGAGAACCTATGGGTTGGAAGTGAGAATATATCGCTCTCAGCACCGTCACTGCCGTGGTGACTTTCTCGTTTACCAGCCGTAGTAGCCGTTGGCGCAATGCTAGGTGGGTATATTGGTCGCTCATCATCTTCTTCGCTCGCAAATGGATTAGATGGACGTGATTTGTGAAGGTTGGAAACGCCAGAACTCATAGAATTTCGTGGTAGTGCCATCGTACCTTCATCTTCGTAAAGATAGCGAAATTTGCCTTGCCGGACCTGCTCCCGGATGATGTCGATATCATAAGGGAAGTAGAGTTTCTGAACCACTTTACAGGCGAACCGTGGCAACAAGCAAACGACTACCGTAATGAGCAAATTGACCCAAAAGCTCAGTGCTCCGTATACCTGTTCCGCAGATTTGTAAAAGTTCACCGATGACTGGAACTGCGAGTAGACACCGGTCCAAAACCAGATCAGCAGAATGCTAAAGGCGACAATGCCGACAAAAACTGAGTCCCAGCGATATTGGTTCATGAGCACATAAACATTCACGACCACGATACAGGCGCTAGCGGCGTAAACGCCCATTTCTTCTCGGTTGTTAAGCAAAAGTCCGTTAGAGGATGTGAATCCACCATCAGAAAACAGGAGATAGGTCATGTAAAAGGTAATAACGGATTGGTAAACACCGTCACACATGTAGATCCTAAAAATATAGAAACATGATTAGTCCTATATTCTATATAGGTGGTAGTTCCATCTCAGAGCTAGAATGATGTGACCTCACCAAAATTTTGTTTGTGTCCATTCGAGTCGGAGAATACCTCGTTGATAGAGCTGAGGTACCGCGAGTGACACCTTGTCGTCAACATCTTGATCAAGAATTCCCATAACAATAACAGGCAGCGATGTGAAGGCCAAGTTATACAGGAGAACATAACTTCAACTCGTGTGTTAGTAATACACCGAATTTTCATGAAAATTCTTTATTCCTTGAATCAATGGCAGGTAAACATACGTATAATCGAAGAGATAAGATCCATCGAAGCTGCAATATATTTGGTACCAAAAAAGGACAAATGTCCACACAAGGTTCTATAGTTGTGCATAGGCGTTAGATGATTTGTATAGAAAAATAGACGCGGAGCCTTAGGAGATCACCTTATAGAAGAAATTCGCTATCATTTCTGCCAAACGACGGTATGACCAACGTCCATGAACCAAGACCAGCCGACAAAGGAAGCGAAATTGGCCAATCGCATAATCAGAAGACATTGCTGCTTGTCTACCTTCTTCTCCCGCAATTCCAACGCCAACATCGGCTTCTTGAATCATTGCAACGTCATTGGCACCTTGAATAAGATTTTCTTTCGTTAGTTTTTGCTCAAACAAGACGAAATTTCATAAAATAAAATCAAAACACTAGAGAGAAAATTACCGTCTCCGATGGCCAACGTCATGACGTCTAACCCAACCTTCACTAAACGCACAACTGCCGCCTTCTGGCTAGGACTCACGCGGCAACAAAGGACCGCTTTGCACTGTTTGCAAAGAAGCAAAAAGTCGTTTTTAACCGCATCATCAAGAACGAGCCTGAGAGTGTCTCCGTCGATAATGACTGCATGAGTTGGAGGTGGAGGGTCGTGATTTTTCCTCGCCAGGGCAAGTTCTTCGGCGCCGCCTTGCATGTCAAAGTGTTCTCGTAGGTTTCTGAGAACGAGAGCGTGTGCTGCTTCGATGCTGTTTTCGGAGGACTGAAGTAAAATCAAGTCCATCTCATTGTTCAATAGGTTGCAGGAAAATCCAATATTAATCGCAGTTTCGACCTTGTCGCCCGTTAAAACCCAAAGTTTGATACCAGCATCACCAAGAAGGGCGATAGCATCTGGGACCCCGTCTTGGAGTCGATCTTCAATTGCAGTTCCTCCGAGTAATGTCAAATTCTGCTCAATCATTTCAGAAACTTCTTCAACCTTTTCATCCCTCCCGACACTAGCAGATGCTGCAGCGTCATATTGCTCCATCCAGTCACGATATTCCTCCTCAGAAAGAACCCTCTCTGCGATACATAAAGTCCGCAAGCCTTCACGTGCGAAAAGTTCCAGGTGTTCCGCTGTGGTTTTTCTCAAATCTTGCTGTTGATTAGGTACGAGGCGAGAATAAACAATACTATCCGCGCCTTTGCAGAATAAGATGATTCTGTCGTCCGGCATCCTTATGATGGCGCTCATCCGCTTGCGGGCAGAATTGAATTCGAGAGTGTTGAGAACCTGGTAATTTACTTGTTTACCATGGATGTTTAGGCGAACACCGGATTGCGTACGCTCGATTAAGCTGAAGCCCATATCTCGAGCGGTAGCTACAAGAGCAGCTTCGTCGGGGGACTGCGCTTTGAATTCGACCCTTGGCGGGGCGTCAGAAACATGATCCGGGAGGACACTGTGACAAAGAGCTAGTGCGAGCATAAAATGGTGGCAAGCGGCTGCTTGGGTGTCTCCGGCTGCTCCGGTGAGGTCTTTGACAAAGTCCGGAGAGACGAAGGTAACCCGATCATCATCTAGGTATTGGTTATCATCAATTTCTCGTAAACAGCGGATCATTTCCGATTTATCGGCGGCAATCTGTGCCTTAATCTTCGGGCCTTCCACCTCAACGTTGACTCCTTGGCGTTTCTGGATTCCAGCAAATGCTTCCGTGTATGCCTCACCATATGGTCTTCCGTTAATGGTGCATTTTTTGAACTCCATAACATTTTGAGTTAGTGTGCCGGTTTTGTCAGAGAAAATATACTCGATTTGACCAACATCATCGGAGATATTCCAGGATTTAGGAGTGCAAGGGTAATCCAAAGGCTCATAATACATCAGGATATCACTGAATATAAAATAAGCTTGGGCAGTCTTGATAATTTCCAAACTGATGTAAAGGGACACCGGTACAAGGGTTTGGAACAATATCACAGCAGTCCAGAAGGTAATGAGTCCATTCACTCCAGGGCTGCCACCAATGGAGCCATATTCAAAAAAACTTTGAGATGCATCAGTTTTGCCTGAGAAAACTCCTTGGACGATACCAGATAGTAAACACATAATGAAAAGGATTATAAAATTCATGAGAACCTAGACGATATTAGCAATGTCCCTCTTTGAATGTTCAAGAATGAATCGAACAATTTTTTTTTTTTGGTGGGTTACGTTTACGGGAGGGAGGATCATTCATACATTTATATTAAGTTCCCTTTGAATTCGACTTCTCTTAGTGGGAGTAATTCCGGCATTCATCATAATTTTTGACTCACTACCAGTGAATATAACGACACCGATAGCCCAATCAGTGTTCCGCAGCGAACAACCACGGAGAAGGAGGTTATTGACAGAGATCGGCTCTATCATCGGAACAGTTGGTTTACTCGCGTCAGTTGCATCGATTTGATCCCATTTGAGGAGACCGTTGTAGGTATAGAGATTCGCATGTGGCCCTTCACTTTCTATAACAAACTTCGCTCGTTCGCAGTCCCTCGCGTGTCTAATTGATGCGCCACAATGCAGCGCATGTCTTACTTTCAAATTTGTTTCTCCATCTAAATTTTTAGTTTCGACATAGCAAGCTCCGTCTGCGTCTGAAGTCGCCAAAATGACAACATCAGCAGGAACCTCTTCGTTGTTATATATGCGAACCCAATCGCCGACACGAACGTTTTTCCAATTGTCGCGCTTGAATTTAGCGGCCGATTCTTGCTTTGGGTCGTAGTGTGGATCAACGACGGACCCGTAGAATTTCCCATTAGGCGATGTCTTTCCATTGGGTTTACTCTGGTTTGGAACTGCATTGTTCCTTTCTCCTTGGCCGGAAGAAAATGAGAACCGATTATTGATACCCTCGGGAGATGGAACCGGTGTCATCTGAATGGCTTCGTTGTCGTCTGCGAGAGTATAAATAGACGCCCTAGTTTGCATCCGCTGTAGATCTCTCGTTCTGGACTCTCCGGTTTCGCTTCCTGCGCCATTCTTGTTCTTTTTCTTGAGGGATTTGAAATATCTCCATATATATTGGATAGCGCGAGTTGTCGCTTTTTTGATTTGCCTCCACAAAGATATCTGGTCATCCGTAACATTTACGTTTGGAACACCGAGAAGAATATGAACCGGCGTATTGTTGAGTTCCAAATCGAGTACGGTCCTTCGGTAATCTTCAATCGCATCTTTGATTCCAGTAATGAGAAGAATTGCTACGAGAGGAATACAGCCTAATTCGGGGTTAGAGGCTCCAAAGACTGGAAAGATCTGGGAAAAGACACAAATTAGCTCAAGCAGGAGCGAAAGTAAGAAACTCGGCTGCGGAAAAGAAAACCGGCTTTGGTGACATTATACAGCCTCATGTATATTTCAGCATCCATGGACCCACCTGTAGTATAGTAATGAATAGAAAATAAATGTTGGCAACATTGTGAAACTGTAGCCAAAGATTCTTTGGTATAAATGAAAGAGGTGTGTATTTTGCCGTGCGGATCTTGTTCCTTGCGAATTGTGCTAAAGGCTTCCCATCCTCATCTTGCTCTTCAGGCGGCAAGGGCTGATTTATAAATATGTTCCTTTTCGACGAATTATCTTCTCCTTCCCCGCTATCGGAAGAAGCCTGACCAGGAGAGACCTTGCCTGTTTCTCCAGCACCCAGCTCTGGTTTCTCTTCTTTACGACCCCAAAGAGATCTCCTCTTTTTCTGTGTCTCTCCGGATTCGGTATCCATTTGTGTTGCCGGTGGCCGCCGCAGCGCTTATTTTGACAAAGCACAAAACCCAAGAAATTCGGGCAATCGTTAAAGTATGAGTGTGGAAATATGAAATGTCTCCACGTCGCGGCCGACTGTGCCGCAAGGTGGTTAAAATCGACGGAGTTACTGAAGGCGTGCGTTGAGTTCGTGAAGACGTGAATTCAAAGGCAAGTAGAAATATTGTCGGAAGTAAGAGACTCCATGTGTCGGTAATGTATGATGTCCTGGTGTTTCCGAGGGGTACAGGGTCAGATCGTAAGAATACAGGCTAAAGCTGTCGTAACTTGGAGCATGAAACACGTTGATCGGCGTCACTTGAGCTTGACTGGCGTTGACAGAACGACTGTTGTTTTCTATCGAATCACAACCGGCTGAGCGTTCTATGAGATTTGGATAATGGCCCGACAACAACTGGAACCAAACTCAAACAAAAGTAAGGGAGGAAGAGGAGCAGAACGGAAATCGAAAAGTGAAATAGGAAAATAAAAAATAAAGGATATTAGATTCTTCGGAAAGGTGCAGCTAATCTGAAACGAAGCAAAAGGCTGGAATGGATATGGTTTGCGATGTTTAGGGGAGAACTGCCGTGCCTGCGATTGAAAGGAATTGGTGTTGAGGGTATGGAAGGCACCGGGCCAGACGGTAGCGATACAGGAGAAGAATCCAAGGAGTAGGGGGGGGGGAATATAATTAAAAAAAAAAAAAAAAAAAAAAAAAAAAGAGAGAGAGAGAGAGAGAGAGAGAGAGAGAGGAAGAATAAGGGAGCGCGGGGTGGCGGTCGGACGCGATCGTGGAGGATGTAGGTGTCTGTGGGAGTAAGGATGTTCTGATGGTGACGGTAGTGATAGTGGAAGCAGTGGGAGAGAGGATGATTGAGGGATGAGATACGTTCGGAACTCCTATGGAAGAAGGAGGTTTCGAAGGAAGAGGGAAGGATACTTGTTTCGCGAGACGGAGAAGAGGTTGAACAACCAGTCAAAGCAAGTTACTGTTATTACCACTGTTATATTTCTTATTCTTAGCGTCTTGGTTCGTATGGTAATCGGTATGGTTATTGTTATTATTATTAATAGCTGCGTGTGTGTGCGTGTGCGTGTGTGCAGCGGTCAGAAAGGGGGCGTTCGTTCCACGAGTGCTATTCAATCCTTCCCCAAACCCATGCGAATTCGTCGCTCACCTCACTTACTCGCTCTCATCATTGGACACTCTCCCACTCATCTCTTCACTCCCTTTCGCGGTTGGTCGGTTGGTCAGTTACCCGGTTGGTCAGCAGCGGTGTTGATTTCATTTCTCCGTCCGGATGTGATCGGATTTAAACTGACAGGACCCAAATTAACAAGCATTTGTACATCCCTCCGCATACAGACGAGGTAGCATGTTCCGGATAGCCCGCCAAACACATCCGACGTTTGTATTCCTGTTCTGTTTTGGATCGAACAAGCAGGTGGGAAAAGAGGAGGCTTGGGGAAGAAAGGCCTAAATTAGTCTTGGGGTTGATTAATTGCTATCAATAGCAACCTCTATTATCAATCAAACCCGATTCAACCATCGTTATCGTTACTCGTGGAGTTTAGCATTCATCGCCATCCTTCATAACGCATCATCATTGATAATATTCTATGATAGATAGCTCTATCATTTGTTTAAAAAAAACACACACACACACACACACATTGAAGCATCCCTTCCTCAGTTGCTCATCTGTGCTGTGTTTTAATCTAGATTCTTCGTCGCGCATTGCACAGAGCAGAGAGGCAAGTACCATACCCGAGCCAGGATGTACTTCGTATACATGCATGTAGATATCCGTTCCTTTCCTTCCCTCCATGTCTGTCGACCGCCAAGTGCCCAAAGGCTTGTGCATGCCTGCGCTCTGTAATTACAAAATGTATTGCACATACCTGCTCGGGTAATGGCTGAACTCCTTCCTTCGGCGAGTGTCACCCTCTATCAATTGCAACCGCGTGCGCCGCACCCACCGGCTGGCGCAGCAAAGCAAGCTTGAGCAAATCATCTCTCAATTATACAATTATCCCACTCGTTAGCTCGCTTTTGCCGGTTGAAGCTGCTCTTCGTCTGGACCAGACCGACTTCCGCATGCACGATGGATGCACATGTTCATATTGAGTATTCCAAGCGATGACGAGCCTTTAACCCCCAAGCAAACCAGCAAAGAAAACGAAAACGTATCAGTAAATCCAGTGAAGAGGCTGATAGAGACTTTCGGAGAAATTTTATTCAAAGGAAGCCGAAAGAGCACGTGACCTTGCGCTCGAATTGGTGTTGTTTGTGTGGTCTTGGTTTGCTCCCAACGCGACGCCAACAAAAACAACAACAACAACTGCGACGACAATGACAAAAAGGATGTTGTCGACAACCTACTTAAGTACTTAAGTAATTACTTAGTCACGACGCCGCAGGACAACAGGGGAACAAGAACAAGTGGGATGGAAGCCCTCGCGTTGATCGTTTGGTTTACGAGATAAATCGAAACAGGAGAATGAATAAGAAGAACATGACAACAAAGAACATCCGAAACGACAATAGACCAAGCCCCATCGCAAGCCAACCAAACGCCACCATGTCCAACGACAACCCTGAGCCAGAAAGAATACAAGTATGTCTTGAACCTTGTGGTTTAATGCTTTGGTCCCTCGTGGTTAATCGTGAACTTCTCCTCACCCCTACTTCTTATAGCCACTATCATTCCACTCGTTTAGCAAACTCGCCATTGTAGAAGACTCCCAAGGTGACGACTCGGAGTACGATTACGAGCAAGACTTTGCTAGGTTCAAAACTAGGCAGGAGATCTTCAAGCTGGAGATGGAAAGACATTCTCAAACATTTTCTCAACTCAAACCTAAGAAGAATGAGAATAAAAGGAAGATCAAGGAGCGGCAGCGGAATGCCGAGCAAGATGATTATTTTCAACCTCAATCCCGCCAGAAAATCTCGCGACGCCAATCGTCCTCATCACTATCCTCTCTCACATCACTGTCTGCAAGCATACAGGACTCTAGCGATGATGATATTTTATCTTTCCTCAAACGAGATAAAACTCCTGGTTTAAAGGTTTCGGAGGCTACAAAACCAAGGCTTACCATAGCTGAGATTCTAGAACAAACCAAAAAGAACAAAGCAAGAGATCTCGAGATCCGCCGAGCGCAGCAGCTTTTAGAAGAAAGTGAATCCACGGTTTTGAGCGCTCTCGATGCTCCAGTTGCCTCAAAGATAGATACTTATCTCAAGCCGTCGGGCGGGGATCACTCTTTGCTAGGATTGTTGAATTCACACCCGACGAACTCCGAGACTTTGACCCGCAGTTTTTTGTTTTTTAATACCAATGTCAACGATACCGAATCTGCTGGCTTCAACCACGGCACATTGTCGGCCCTATGGGGGCCGGTCATAGAAAGTGTTTGTGGTAGTAATATCAAACTTCTACTGAATTGTGAGTCGCTCTAGCCCGTCCAACAACCAGATGGCTAAGAAACGCTGACCATTGATAATTATGATTGCCTGCGTGATGGTTCCATTCATCAAAGCTGACAGCAAAATACGAGATTTCCTGATATCTGGGAGCTTTGTGATGTTTTTCCAAGCCAATGTCTCTGTATTGGATTCTCAATTCCAAAACCACATACTTGACCAATGTAAATGCCACCTGTTGCATCAGCCCAAAATCTCTGTCCTAATTCATAAGAAACCCAGTGTGTCTACAAAGAGATGAAAACCTTTGTGTCGCATACCTCGGCCTTGCTACAGTAAGCGGACCTGATATCGATCTATTCGAGAAATGTCCTAATATGTACCGATCTCTAGATTATACCCAATCGAACTGCCGAGTCTTTAAGTGAGGAAAGCATTCGACGTCTTTTCAGATTGCTTGGTGCTTCGAATGAAGCATTAAACCTAGATGTGCCTCTCCAAACAACAACAACTACGACTAGTGGTTAGTACTCAAACCTCAACTCTAGCGATCTCGAAGTGTCACTGATACATTCGCATCTAAAAGCAGAAAGAGACACTTGGAGAGAAGGAAATACTACGAGCTGGTGGAATGTGTCATTAGTTCTAAAGCTATTCAGGAAAATTGTTCAAAGGTGGAATATCCTTCCCCTTGAATACCCACCTCTTTCTAGCTAATACTATATATAATTGTGATACAGTTTCACGCCTGAACAGCTAAGGATACTTTGGAGCTTCGTCGTCAGATTATCTCTGGATGAGAGGAGGATGAAAGAAAGAAAATGTCATTCCGATTTAACAGATTTGATGGAAACCCTCATCGAAAGGCTTGAATCACTAAACTACCCGCTAGTTGAGGTGAGGATTCCAATGTTTTTCAACAGGTTGAACTTCTCATACAGGAAACGCTCATTCAAATTTTCAAGGTCATTCTACGAGACCTGCAGCTATCAATCGTTGATAGAGGGTTACAGATACAACTCCTTGGTATTCTACCAGTGACAAGCACATTTTCTCATGAACTCAGAAAACGTCTCGCAAGAGCTTTTTTCTCTGAAAACCCCGCCTATCTAAATGAGAGGCTGGATCCAAGTCTTCTATTGAAAGACATTCTCACCAAACTCATCAGTGCAGACATCAGAATACCAAAAGGAGATTCGTATGTGAAGGTTCAAAATATCGTCGATATTATAAATGCTGCGATAGACGATGCCCGCTGGTGTATCGGCGCTTCAGTGGGGAGATGCAATGCGGAATCGGGGGTGCAATTGGAAAATATTATCACGCGCCTAAAACAGGCCAAAGAGACGATACAGGAGGGTAACGACCTGAACATTGAAAAGTCCAATGCAAAGGATTCATTCACCAAATTAATACTTCGGCTTGACTGTATCCGTTCAAAAGCGAAACCTGCTCAAACACTGATGGATCAATATTTCCGGTCTGATGGGGGTACAGTGTAGGTCCAACCCTATATTGTGGCATCTAGAGACCCTAAGGACACCAACTGTCCAAGAGCGTCAATTTATAAATGAAAATTGAAGAGTAAATGTGAACTACTAGGTATATAAAAACTGAGGATTGTAACTCTAGATTTTATGTAGACCCATTCCTATCACAAGGATGGAGGACATCCGAATCAATGAATGCATCACTTCGCAGCACACTAGGAGAAGCGAATGACCTTTGCTAGCACCTCGTATGTGCCTCCTATGCAAACAAATTTTCGATAACACGTGAGCCTCCGCTCCTTAGTCGTAAAATTTTCGATTCGGTGAAGGTCCAAAAAGAGTGTTTCGAACAGCCGGCAAGGCTTCATCCTCAAGAATCTGCAACCGCTCTTCGAGCGTATTATTTATATCAATACGACCCGTGCCACTCACGATATGAACACCGCCAGCACTTGTACAGATCCTTGTCAGTAAAGATGCTACAATTCTTTTCAGAGCCTAGAGGCCACTCACCAATTTTCAGGTAACTCCGCAGTTTCATCGAGGGCGATGGCAATGCTTTGCCCGGTCTTCTTTTCGTAGATTGTGGACGCTGACTTCGCTGCGGTCCTAACGAGGTCAAAGTCTGCAACTCGTGCTCGGATCGAGATCTTTGGTTCTGCTAGTGCGTAGGCACCTTCCAATATCAATCCCTCAAGAACCTGGTCATATTTGCTCTTGTCGGTTGAGATTTGGCTAAGGTTCTTCCGGGCGTCTTCGAAGATGCTCTCCAAAAGTTCCTGTCTCACACTGAGCACTTTGAGTCGGGTCTTATTCGTAACATTCGAACGGGCAATTTGTTGCGATAGTTCTGCCTGCTTGTGTTTTCGTTCAAACTGGGTATCGATGGCCACTGTTTCGGTACGAACTAGCTTCGATTTCTCGATCGCAAAGTCCTCGTCGGCTTTAATCTGGATCTCGCGAGCCTTTTCCTGTGCCTCCTGCTTGATGAAAGCCGTCATCTTCTTCAGCTCCCCGGCCACCTGTGTATCGTGAAATGCCTTCGGTCAGCTGGTTATCTTATTTGGTTGAAAGGCTATTAAATTATTATTGGGTGCTGTTCATATGTACACCTACCTGGTCATCTGTTAGTGACATCGTATGTGGCTCGAATCCTAGAAACCCTTTGAATTTGGAGAATTATCGGTGATATAAGGGCGCAGTAAAGTATATGGATACTCCAGCCCAAACCACGGCCTTCGAAATGCTTGTTGCTATTGACAACGGTGGCTCTCGTTGAGGGTTGTAGAGAACTGGCTTTGGTGTAGAGTATTCCGCGAGGACAAACTACGTGGGATGATAAGGTCATGTCTCGGGGGTTCTCGCGAAAACAACACCCTGATCATAGGAAAGGGTCGGTAGGCGGAAATTCAAGTGCTTGGTAGAGGAGTGGGTGTGCCGGGATGCTATGCGAACAAGTCACATTCAGGGCGGACAACTAGGCAAGTGCTAAATTACTTAGGAACTTTAAGTAAGTACTGAGTAAGCACTGAGTAAATACCTAAGTACTCATGTATATACGTCATTTCATCACTTTAATAAAGAGGTTGGGTATCAGCAACAGAAAATTTGATCTCAAAACACCAGAATGACCGGCGAACAACCGAGCTGCCTGCCATGAACTCTAGAACAGTCGCACATGCCCTCTAGCCGTAGCGATACGTCAAAGACCCGGGAACTCCCCTGGTAATATATATAAACAATAGCGCCGAAATTTGCTAACAAATAACATTATAACTCCAGGTAACCCAATGAATTTCTAACGGCGGCTCTGGGCTGAATCCCCGAGAAGGCTGGCACGCTCATCTGGTCCAGGTAATCTATCTCCGTTAGGGTCAGTCGGCAGGGAGGATGCTTCTGACTCAAGCTCAGCTAAAATCTCACGGGTTTCGGTCATGGTGCGGCGTCGAGCTATGGTACCGTATCTAGTCGCAGAAATAGGCGATCTTCTCCTTTCGGTTGTGTTTAGTGACCGAATGTTGAGATAAGTCAACCAGTTGGATGGTTCGGTAGGAGATTCAGGCGATTCTGTCAAAATTTGAGCTTCCTCGGATTCATCACTTGAAGATGTATCATGAATTCCATCCTGCAAAAACTGTTGGTTACTTTGATCTAGTCTCCAAGACAATGCAAGAACGCCCGAAAGGAGAACGAATACACCGAGAGCTATCTAAAAAGCGGGAATGTTTCTGTTAGTTGCACGTGATTTGATCTTAAATTTGGGGTGGTGGGATCCACATACTAGCCATGAAGATAAGGTGGAGAGTCGGCCAGCTTGGTTATAATAAATAAGTCCATTCGAGATCGCAAATATATTGTATACGCAGAACACTAATGGATAAAGAACACTGGTAGAGCAGAGCTTCAATCCTCGGTGTAGAAAATACAATTGGGATAAGGCTGCCACGACAAGGGCGAGAACTATCACCCACGCGGGCCAGTTTGTGAATTGGTTCTCTCCATTTAAAACTGTTCGAATTAACAATTCAACAGCCGACTTCGCTAGAAGGAGGGAGTCTGCGGAAAGGATTCCACTAAACGAAATTCACATTAGTCGACTTGGTTCGCAGATTCAGCAGGAGCAACGATAATCCCCCCCCCCCCCCCAAAAAAAAAAAAAAAAAAAGAAAAAAAAAAAAAAAAGAAAAAAAAAAAAAAAGAAAGAAAGAAAAAGAAAAGAAAAGGAAAGATAGAAAAGAAAAGAAATGAAAAGGAAAGAGAAGAAGAAGAAGAAGAAGAAAAGGAGCGCGTTGTGCCTACCTGATGCTCCCATAAGTTGCCCCTCTGAGGAGCCGCCAGCGGCCACCGCTAATACTTCTCTTAGAGCTACTGCCAATTCTAGCAAATGTAATTAAAAATGATATGATAAGACATTGGCCTCCCAGCCACCCGATAAACTCTTTTCTATAAAATAGAGCAACAAGTTCGTCTAAGTTATGGACTGGCTCTTTAAGTGCGCCGAATATTGCGATTAAAGCGGCACCAATGCAAACAAGAAGAGTGCCAACCAGCGAAACAAACGTGAAAGGTTCCCCAAGTAGAGCGCTTGCACAGATTGAATTGAAGACTAAACCTGACTAAACCAAGAATAAATAATGATTAGCTTTAGTTCTTCTAGAGATTACTGCACAAATCATCTTCCTAACACCCCTTTACTGATAGATGGGAACCTACAGCTTGCAGCGGGGAAAGAATAACAAGTGGCAAAGTGCCAATTTGAACCGAGCTCCCGAGTATATTAGATGTGATAAAAAGACCTATTCCAATCTAGAATAGAAGGAAAGATACAAAAGATATTAATATCAGCGCTGGTGGTGGTCAAGGAAAAAAAGGAAAAGGACGTCGGAAGCCTGTCACAAGTTAGTATCAGAGCTTCATGCGCAAAATGTATCTTACCTGCCATCTTCGCCGTCTGTAAGGGGGACGTTGAGTTGGGCGTTGTTCTTCGAGCAAGTGTGATTTTCGTTGAAGAGTTAGACCCAGAGACTGTATAGATGTTGATACAACACCAACGAATACCCCAAGAACAATAGCACCTTGAGAGGATAGGTCCAGGGGGGGCATGGCTGATGAACCAGCAGCTGCTCTTACGCCGTATTCTGATTTTGAAATATCCTCCAATATTGGCCAGGCGGCGATGTGTATTATCAACTCATCAAGTGACTCGGCGGAGTATCGTTGAGGTAGCTATGTTGAGGATACCCGAGCCACACCTGTAGGAAATTGAAGGACACTGTACGAGTTGAAAGGGTTCCGTAGAAGCCAGTGAATAGCGAAAGAAGGGCTCAGGATCGGAAGTTTCATATACTTGATCGCCAAGTCGTTTGTGGGGTAGAGAGCTGGATAGAGGTATTATCTACGGCCGGGAGATTATGGCAA
The DNA here is from genome assembly GCA_012184315.1 of Arthrobotrys entomopaga. Lineage (NCBI taxonomy): Eukaryota > Fungi > Ascomycota > Orbiliomycetes > Orbiliales > Orbiliaceae > Arthrobotrys > Arthrobotrys entomopaga. The sequence continues at coordinate 19,915 of LDDX01000148.1, read as the reverse complement.
TCACGATGAAGTTGGATTCGAAAACTAAGGGGGTCGAAACGGCTGTACGAGACGAGTGCGATAGTTCGAGATCGGTTTGCTGTATTGTAGATGATGAAGGAATCTTATTGTGAGAAGATGATATACAACTAAGTGGACTGTTGAACTAGGCGACCGTCACCTGGAGTGATGAAAAGGTAGTCGAGCCGGGCTTGGCACCAGAATATATATATGTTGGGATGCAGCTAGCGGTTGGCACAATACGCTAAGTAGAAATGGATCGATATGAAGCAGCGGTCCTCTAAGATATATCTTCGCCGTTGCCGTCGTTGTCGTCTTCGTCCGCGTGCGCGCGGACGCACATGTCCACTCTGCGCGGATTATATCGATGGTGGTGGTGGTGGTGGTGATGCGGTTGTTGGTGTATTTAGATGCTATGCGGTTGCTGATGGTGGTGGATGAAATCCGTCAGACTGTTGTTGTTTTTGTTCCTGTTCTCGAGCCCCCCCTGTTCCTTTCCGCGACAAATGACAACCTCCCAACGACGACATCACCTGCATCCCACAATCATCTCTCTTCAGTCACACCGAGAAGCAGCGAGCAGCGAGCAGCGCCACAGACACAGACACAGACACACAGACCAATTTTAACCCTAACGCGACAAAATTATCGACTGTAGAACAAGCGGCTATTTATTTTAACACAATCTCCCTCCAAATATATCCTACCGCGACTCGTTAGAAACAAACCAAGGCTCGCACCAGTCACGTCTCCCCTTAGACAATCCGGAGGCTTTACTTGATATTCCGAAGATCTACAGAAAGACCACTGGCTTCAGTGAACTATTCTCGCAGCTAACTGGAGCCATGGATAGTACTAGCAGATATGGCGGTCCTCGAAACCCTGAAGAAATGTCGCATATGATGTCAGAATTCCATCGGCAATCCCTAATCCAACAACCCCCAGTTGATCAGAGTAATCAGCAATCTACAGCCGGCTACGGGCTTTTCTCTGTGCAAACTTCTGTTCAATCCCCATCGGAACTAGAACCATCGCGAAGACTTTGGCCGCAGAGCGAATTCGTCACCAGTGTGATCGAGGCGCCGATCGAGACTGAAAACCCGAACTGGAGAGACCGCGATACCATTAATGCCTCGTCGCTAAGGCAGCGCGCAGAAGTAGGCATGCAAAATCTCAACGACACAGGTAGCGCGCAATTGATGTTTCCCAAAACGAAAGCCTCGCATGGTGGTCATTTCGCTTCTATCGCTGGCTCAAATACGAATACTCACAATAATCGCGAAGGCCGCAAGACTATTCCTAGCCATCTCACCCATATGAAGTATAAGGTATATATCTGCCTGGTCTGTCCCTAGCTTTCTCCGGAATAAACGACAAAATCCTAATGCTGATAAATCACATTTTTACACAGGGATACGACCCATCAGAAATCGACGGTGCCGTCGCGGACCCGTAAGCATATCGCACTTACTCTTCTTATGTTTCAATAATCGTGACTAACCGTTGGTATCCATCACAGAACGTTGCACCGTGCGGATAATTCAGCAAAGGGAACTGCCAGCTTTGGATCAAAAGCACGAAGACGTACTGATGCCGTGTCGCTTGTAGAAGAAGAGCAGAAGAGGAGGGACCTGGAACACCAACTTGCTAATTTCCCTCCCACAATCCCAGCGTGCATGTGGAACAATCTCTCCGAAGAAGAGGCTGAGAGCAGACGTGCGGCTCTCGAAGACGACATGAGATTAAAATGGAATATCCCGGCGCGAGCATCTAGCCCAACTCTGACACGAAGGTCGACGCATAATAAACATGGCACTTCTCACCGGCGAACCTCCGTTTCTATGCCACAAGAGGATCGGGGTATTTCATCGGGCCTCAGCATCAGTGTTATAAACACCCAAAAGCCTGAGGCCGAAAAACAGCCCGGAATAGCACTTGCGTCCCTGGCACCAAACGATGGTAATACGTATACGTCGGTTAAAGTCACACATCCCTTGCTGATCGCAAACAATAATACCTGGAATCGCATTTTGGGTCATATGCAAAACCATGGAACGATTGTGAACCCCTTCAATCACAAAGCAAAACTCCGCCTGAAAGCATGTTTCCCACCAGGGACGCCTGCAGATATACTAGCCAGTGGAGACATAAGACAATCCGAATACCCGGTTAATCTGGATATGCTGAAACGAGCAAATGAAGTTGTTATGGGTTCGGATTGGATTAAAATGACGTATGAAACCGAGGCACAAGCAACAGGATCGTTGAATTCGAACGGTATGCATTTCGATGGGTTTCCATTAGAGGTGTCCATATGGAATGAGGTCGATGATCTTGGTACTAGAGTCAATACTACAACAGAACGGCCAAGATGGATGCTATTATCGAGCGACGCTGGCGCCGTCCTTCCTCTCAGGAAGCCTGCCCACTCCAGTTTAGAGCCAATCAAGACAGCATCACAAGGGCATGATAGACAATTAGTTGTACTCCACGATGAAGCCATATTTCTAAAGCATCCAGGATTGGTGGATCGAATAAAGGAGATGATATACGGCTATCTTTTTCAAAGCACAGCAAGATACGATGAGGAAGGTAACTATATTAAAGGGAGCGGGGGGGTTCTTCTGGATATGTGGCATCTGCTTATGACCTAAGCTACCGAAGAAAGCGATAAGTATCAATTGACCGACTAACGAGCCTATTTGTTATTTCTTGTTGTTCATATACAATACTGTTTTCGCAAAAATAAGGATAGTATCTAGCTAGCGAGACAGCACAATCCTGTACTTTTAAAATCAATATATTTCTAGACATTTGGTATTTAATTGACGATTATTTAAATAGCCGCTTCCTCGGAGAGCTTGATTCTAGAAGATTGGCTTAAATCGTCCTTCCGACTTTCAATCGCTTGTCTACTACCTGTGTCTTTAAGCAGTTGTATATCTGGACGGAGGAGTTCTAAATTAATCTAGTTGAGGAGAAAACTTAGCGTCAAATACTTCCTAGCTGGGCAATTTTCTCCATAGGCCAGATTGACGGTCTGGCGAGGCCGGTTTAGGAAGGCTGGATGGCTGCGTCTGGCTGAAGGAGCGCTCGAAAAGGCTATCCCCAGCCGGCTCCGGCTGCTGCTCTCGGCAGGCTCTCGTTTCACAATCCATGCCAAGCAAAATATCTTCACGTTTGTGCTCTTCCCACCGGGACAGCATTAATGGAGCGTGCATTTTTATTTTTATTTTTATTTATTTATATATATATATATATTTTTTTTTTTTTTTTTGGGGGGGGGGGGTGGGGGGGGGACTGTAATATACGGAGGACGGATGGGATATAATCGATTATTTGTCCGCTTTCACAATATCGTGCTTAGAGAGTCCATGTGAACTACTTGAAAATATCACCTTAAGTATTACTTACTTGGTAACATTCTTCGCACTTATATTGCTGTGAAGTAAGTACTTAAAGCACTCGTACTTTTTACACGCGAATGCTCTCATATATATATAAGCATTACTCTTCGCCTGAGTGCCAATAAAGTCTCCAAATAGAACAAAATAGGTTACAAGGAGAGAAAAGAATATGTCGCTTATGTTGCCATTTCAGCACGAATTCTTACAGGGGGGGAGCGCATTTCGCAGGAGGAATGAGGCAGGTCAGGGTGGGCTGGGGTTAGCCGTCTCCACCCTCCTCTTCCCCCAAACAGAAAATTCCCATGTTCGGATGGGGCATCTTTTTTCTATAAAAGCACAGTCTGAATCCGGTTTGGTGACCCGACAAACACTTCCCTTCGCCCACTTTCTTATTACTTACTTCCCCTTTCACACAACAAGAAATAATAATAATAATACTTACTTTCACCACCACCATCCTTGAGACAACCACCCAAGCAAGAACCAGACAAGTCCGTCTGTAAGTGCTTTAGAGCTTTGAGGAGCGTTGTGATCGTAGATATATAAGTATTTATTTATTTATTTATTTATTTTTAATCGTCATCCGCTTTACCGATATCGAGCACTTTTTCGGGAGTTTAACAAGAGCCTTCCTTTATCAGTCTCCCCCCACTTCTTGAAATTTTTTTTGGAACATTTTTTTCTGGAAGGGTAAAAAAAAAAAAAAAACACAAGTACTTGAGTGCTTATTTATTTATTATATATATACCTTGGTTAGGTTGAGAGAAAAATAATTTTCCGGTTGGAGGTTGGAGTGAGTAATCGAAAGACCTCCGGTGATCAGAGTAGGTACAATCTATTTCCTTGTCTGAGATCAAGTAATTTTAAGTCTATTTCTTATTTTTGCTGCTCTGCTTTTTTCATTGAGCCAGCCTCCCCCCCTGAACAACGCACCGGCGGAGCCAACGCTTTCCCTCTCGGGCGGTTTTTTTTTTTTTTTTTTTTTTTTTTTTTTTAAATGCTTCCTTGGAAGGGGGGGGGGGAAAAAAGCAAAGGATTATAATAATATCAGCTGTGATGGCCTTTCGATGCAATAAAACAAATAAAAAATAACAAGTAGAAAATGGAAATTTTGAAATAAAACAATGCTGAAGGAACCAACAACAACGAAGGTGTTTATTTGTTATTCTTGCCAAATTTCTCTTCTCTTCCCTTTTTCCCTGTTAAGCCATTTCGTCTCGTCGTTCTCTTGTCGTTTCTTCCTCTCCCAGAGTGACTGACTTTGGCTTTGACTTTGACTTTGACTTTTGTTGAAACTGACGACCGAGCCCCAGACGCCAACAACAGGATAGATCAAGTACTTACTTACTTACTTGCCCACCCATCCGCCATCCAGCCAAAGAGACCTCCCCGTCCCATCCATCCATCCACCCTTCCCTTCTCTTTTCCCCCAATCCTGAAAAGGTTCATCCTCCAAAAGGTACACACAACTTAATTTGCACCTCCGGTTTTCCCAAAAGAAGACACCCCGTCCTTTCTTGTCCTATTCTCTTCTCAGGCTGGTAAAGTCAGCAAAAAACAAAACCCCCAAAAGGAACAAACGAACAAACGAACGGGAGTTTTTAAGGGAAAGGGAAAAAAAAAAAAAAAAAAAAAATACCTACCGAGATTTCTCTCGACAAGAAGAGACCACAGAAAAAAAAAACCCCCCCATTCTCACATTCTGTTCCAACGTAGTTTACACTTCGTCTACTTTAGGTAAGTATCAGCCCCCAAATCCTTCATCCTCCTTCCATCCAGATGCTTCTATCTACGATGCAATCCAATATCCCAAATACATCGACACCGTTCTCTTTTACATCATTTGTGCACCATCGGGCTATCAGGCGGGTTTCTATGATTTTGTTTTGGTTCAATCTCTCAGGTGCTCTGCAGTCGGATCGAGTATTGATGCAAACTCTGTCATGAAAACTTGCAAACTTCCAATCTCCCCTCAAAAACCAACCGCCCCAAACAAAAGTCGCGAGCATACAAAGGAAGCTGAACCTTTCCCTACACGTGTTTTCCGTGGATATGTCTCTAAGCTTGATTTCGCTGCCGAGACTACACCACTTTCTTGCTCGTTTCGTTGGTTTATTATGATTGATTATTATCGGCTTTCTTCTTGGACCTCAGCTACTTTCCACGGCATCACCTTACCACACGATGTTATACCTTTACTAACAACCCACCTACTCTAGCAACACTATCCTCAGCAACCGGAGCATTGAGTCTTCATTTCCTTCTTCCGTACCTCCTCTCTAGCACCACGATAGCTCCACGCACATAAATCCTTCCTCGCGCAGTTCTGTGACCATCCAACATGTCGGATAACGATGGACAAGGCTCCCCAGGTGCCCATGAGGACCTTGTCGGCGCATCAAGTTTAGGCAACGGAAACATGGCACAAGGATCGGGAGGTGTTTCAAACGAATCGCGGGGAATGAAGCGTATGCGGCCTTCACAAGACGATGACGATGACGACGACGATTCCAAGCCAGGCAGAGAAAGGCGCAAAATTGAAATTAAATTTATTCAGGATAAATCTCGTCGACACATCACCTTCTCCAAGCGAAAAGCTGGCATAATGAAAAAGGTTCGTTTGGCAATACACGCACGCGTTTGTTTGATAAATTTCCTCCTTTTTCTAGGGTTTCCTTCGTTTTCGAGAACAGACCTCGGAAAACGCTAGAACAAACCGAGAATTTCCAATACTGACAAAAACAATTCAGGCATATGAACTCTCTGTCCTCACAGGGACTCAGGTTCTTCTGCTAGTCGTTTCCGAGACCGGCCTCGTGTATACATTCACTACCCCAAAGCTGCAGCCTCTAGTGACTCGAGCAGAAGGCAAAAATCTCATCCAAGCCTGTCTCAATGCACCGGAACCCAACATACCTGGAATGCAGGAAAGTACAGAACAAGATGACGCGTTAGTAGCTCGGAACCAACTCTCATTTCTGCCCAAGTGCTTTTTGAAGGGTTAATTGGCTGACTGATTACTCATGGTAGTCCGGAATCACCTGAAGAACACAGTCATATGCAAATCCCACAGCCAGCTAGAGCCATGCCAGCACAGGTTCCCGTGGGGGGCGCTTATAACATACCGCCAGAGCATTACCAATACTTAGCGCAGCAACAGCAAACCCAGCGTAGTCATTATGGAATGCCTCCAGGCCACATGTCACAACCTCATCCAGCACAATCATCCTAAAACAAACTCGACATTTGGGATTACTTCCTGCGTCCCCGATTTACCTTTGCGAACGGACACCCGCAGATCACGAGAATTGAGTCTCAGGAAAGCTCCTGGTTGGACAGGATGAAGCCTTGAGCGCGCAAGAGCTCTGTCTATGATGCCCATGATAGCATCTGGGCCCTTGATTTCGGTCCCGATGGTTGTTTTTTCTTCATATTTTTTTTTCTTTTTCCCTCTATATAATACTCTCTTGCTTGTACATGGAATGCAACAAGTACTCTAGTCGGATTATGCAAGATAAATTCAAATTCAGACAGAATTCTACACGGCGATTTGGGTCCGAACCCGCCGCCACGTTGCCCTCACTTTTTTTTTTTTTTTTGAACGCCCTAGTTGAATCTTTATGGCATCGTTGGTATATAGGTATTGAAGTACCTAGCTATTGGATTTGCCGAATGTAAAAAAAAGACCTATGCATGCACATCTCCTAGTCAGCTCAGCAGCGAAACTGCCCCGTCTAGCCTCGAGACTACACATCTCCTAAACGTACGTACATACCGTAGCAAACAGCAAGTTTCGAGAATCTCTTCATATATCCAGCCCCATTGTTTCTATGGGTTTTCCCGTCAGTAAAATGTGACTTTTCGAATACTACTTCCATATTGAATAAATAGTCCTATTCTTACCAAGAAGCTTATCGAGACTGGCCATCAGGCGTGCGTATTCATCACTATTAGTGCTCAGTGTTTCAGGGGAGGCGTTCGCTCTCTTTTGGTCTGAATCTTTGAGCAGATCATTTTGTTCCTCTGTGTCCAAGAACATGCCTTCTGGAAGTGCATCAAAACGCATTCTAAACCTCTCTAGTGAAATGGTGAATGGTTAGTCCCCTCACTAATGTATGTAGGCTTGGATGCAGGAGCCAGTTTACCATTTAGATAGTAACGAAGATCGTCGACGAGCTCAACTGTATCGCTCTCTTCCCTCGATTGAATCCTCTCCGCCGATTCCTTTACCAATTCCTCGAATTGTGCCCGGAAAACACTAGTTGGATCAAGGCAACGCTCAAGCCGACTCGCAAGAAACTTTGCACAGAACGGATCGAGCTTGAGGGACATTCCTGTGGCCCATCCAGCCCTAGCAACATCAAATATGGAATATCCTAGCTCACCGGTGAGCAAATCATCTCTATCTTGCGTCGAAATTAGCAAACAAGCCCTGGATTTCAACCTGTCACTCAAGAGCATATCCGCTGCCATGAGGAGATCAAGCGCGTATCCCGGTTCTATATCCATCGTATCGGTATAGAACCACTTCAAGATAGATTCCATTATCCACGGAGATACATCGACTGTTACCAGCACAGGGCTATCTTCGCTGGCTTTGATTTGCTGGAAATTTTCCTTAAACCGAATTGCGGTACAGATGAAATCACTCTGTAAAACGGCCTTGTGAGCACCGTAGAAGCGAACCGACTCATCTTGTTGCGATTCCACTCGCAGGATAACATCTGGACGTAACGACCGAACACGACTGTCAAGTTTATCAGAGGAGAAGTATTCATGACAGGTCAAATTTAGTGGAATGTTCAGATATTCTTCCCACAGACGAAGAAAATCCTGCTGCGCCGACTCAATTGCGGTCGCACGTTTTTGTAGTCTTTTTTTCCCATATCCCCTTGTCATCTCATTCAGTCCTGGTAGCGCAAATGTTTGTGCTAGAAGTGTTGGATCCACGAGTTCATCATTCCAAGATGTGCTATCCGTGTCCTGAAGATACACATACTTTAGCATACACGATGTCGCGTACGGGGTTGTATTGCTCGGAAGCTTCAACTCGGATTGTTGATTTTTGTTTTCGTGAATTATACTGTTTCTAAAGTATCCTGAGCGGGCGACCAAGATAAAAGTATGCGCATTGAATTTGCTCCCGTGCTGTTCCGAAAAGAGAGTAATATCTCCCATTGGACGGGGAAGCACAATACCGGTCAAGCCTGAACAAGTAACTTCACTTGACAACAAGGACGTTATCAACGCGGCATAGGGTTGGCTCCGATCCATTGCGACGGAATACTATAACCAAAGCTAAATTTAGGAAACATGCTTCAGATAAAGCGAGCAGAAGGGTTGTCCATTTTACGAACATCATATCTGAGTAGAAGTTGACGGATGCGATCATTGAGTGCGCTATACACTGCCCTATACTGCCAGGATACTCTGAGTTTCATTGTCACTAAAATCTCAATAACATGAAAGAGGGCTCAGACCTCTCGCCTTGGAAAGTGTCTCGATCACAATGGGCGCCAGATTCGAGAAGGAGTTCGACAATTTCATACTGTCCGCACAAGCTCGCCTTATTCTAAGATTAGTAGTGGTGTATGGTACAAGCTGCGAGTAGGCTTTTGATTTGGAAGCACGGCACTAACGAGAATTAGCGGGGAATAGTCAAATTCGTCAACTCTATTGAGGTCTGATCTCGATATTGATATGTGCTTTTGCACCAATCTGATATCCCCTAGACGGACGGAAGCCATCAGACCCGCGAAGTTCCCGAGATTTGACATCGTAGATTGAAGCGGGATTTATCGTTTTTGGTTATGTCGTGGATAACTTATACCTGACGTGTAAATATGCATACGCGAGATTAGGGTGTTAGTCTTGTATTTCGGCGGTAGTGGAATTTGCTATCCCGATATGGAAGACAGTTTTGTGTATATGGTCTGACGTTTGATTAGATGCAATTGGAGCTGGCGTATAGATGAAAAGGCTCACGTGCATCCATGTTATTTTATTTTATTTTATTTTTATTTTTATTTTTATTTTTTATTTTTTTTCGTGCAGTTTTATCATCACTTACAAGATGTAATGAACCGCAAATCGAATCTGCTTCAATTTGTCAGTTGTATACTTGAGTACAGGAGTTCTTAAGTAGTATAAGAGGAACCGATATATTAGACTATACGACCAATATTTGAACAATTCAGCTTATCTAAGAATACTTCTCAGCTACTTAAGTGCTTGCTTACAAGATGAAGTGTTAGCTCACAACCAGTAATTCCGACAAGCCTATCATTAAGCGAGGACTTATTGCTACTTCTAAGAAAACACCCAAGTACCCTTCCAACGGCAAGGCTGGTACTTGAGTCAAATCATCAATTGGGTGGACACAGCATGGGTTCGACCCCCTGAGACGTGGATTTTAAAGTCAACCTGGTTTGGGGCACTTGTCCGGATTTAGAAGTGTGTACATGTAGAAATCTACAAAGTGTATCTGCTTAAGCAAGTACCGATAAGTAAACCTACACTAGCAAACCCCCAGACTAAGCAAACCAACAGGGCTTTTGTCTGAGACTCCGTTTATTTCCTCCCCCTCGTTCGACTATTGCTCTCCGCTCGGAAGAAGAGCTGAGCTCGAGCGATTCTTCATCTTTCTTCGTCCCCACCCTTGCCCCAAGCCTCGTTGCATCCATCCGACACCCCTTGAGCACGTTGACGAGCGTAGGACTAATATCCCAATAACTTTGACGGTCACAACATATCTTCGTGATTGGGAACCTTGATCAGCAGGCTTGGAGTATTTATTACCTTCTAAAACAATACAATAAAATAAGAGGACTGCTTGCGCGCATGCTTTGATTGTATTGATAAGATCTCGCTTTTGTTGCGTTGGGTTTGGCATCTGCCGTCTTGATCTTTCATCGAGCGGGACCTCTATCAACTTTGGCAATCGTTGTCGGCAGTCTTACTTTTTATTTTTGCCCAAATCCGTGCTCGAGGACGAAATTCAAGCCTCCTTGCGATCTTAACTACTCGTCCAGATCCTCTCTTTTGGTCTAGAGGTTTCTAAAAAATCATTTCGAGCTGGCTCCAGCCGCAGCTTGGGAACGCAGACTGCAAACTTCCCCGCCTAATCATCCCTTTCTCCCAAAACGCCAACTCGCGCGAACCTTCCGACTCGATTGGTCAATCGCACCCCCTTTCCTTGACCAGGCTCTTGAGAAAAAAAAAACAAAACGATAAACTGGGGGGGCAATGTGCAGACAGTAAGATAATATCATCACCAAAGCTTGCTGCCATTGCCAGATTTCCGACATTGATCTCTAGGTGAGGAGATTTTCTCTTTCTATAACGTCTTCGCTTGCCTGTAAGGTACTGGAAGCTCGATGCTGGCCTCCCCTTCACATCCCATGCGCTCAAGGAGAAAAGGAAAAGAAGAGGTTGACCGACTTGGGCATTGTGGGATCGTTCAGGGGAGTTTATAGTGTTGGGGGCCAAAGGGATACCAGGAACCAAATGTAAACTGACGATATGAGATTTTGGTTTTATTGCATCCCCCGTTTTACATTTCCCTCGCTTTATCCCAGTTACCAATCGATGAAATTCGAATTTATCCAATTGTTTTATTGTTGGAGTGTTCGAAAATCTGAAGGTCGGGTGTAACAGTGGGCGCATCCTCCCTTGTAGTCGCCTCTTCCTTCAAAGTTGTGCCATGCTTCGGCTTTGAGGACGCTTCCTCCACTCCGCTGTCCTTGCGCAAGAAACGAGGAATGTCGAACGTTATGGGTATATATAAGTACTTAAGTATATACATGCAAGCCCCAGGCTCACAAATCGCATGGCCTGTCTTCAAGTACTCTGCCATACTTGCGCTTGAGTGTACGCACAAACATATATACTTAAGTATATATATATCTCCGTCATTCTTTCCCAATACCTCTGTTCTTTGACTTTTTCGCCCCCGAATCCCTTGCCTTCCTTATCTACTTGACATGAATAAGACACATCGCTGACCAATTTTTGTTTTAAAAAACCCCCCATATTGTCCATCCAGAAGAAGTGAGGAAAGTGATCCCAGTCGTTACATTTTGGAACTCCTACCCATAAGATCATACGTATATCGACACCTCGCAACACCAGGTTGCATCTCAAGATGCCAACACCCTTCAAACCCCCAAGCTCTCAACCAATTACTGGGGATAGGGTTATATTCCCAAGTGAACAGCCTCGGATCGGCTCCACAGCTCCGACAGGACCAACCATCCAGCCTCCCAATGTTTCCGTCGACGAGGGCTTTCGTTCTCCTTTGTCTCCCCATGTTCCTGCCAACAACGGCCTAGGCCTCCACACCCTTCACACTTCTAGCATGAATATCAACAAATCCGGGACAAATAACGATGACCAGCTCGTTTTCCATACATACTCTAGTCCGTTGGATGGCCAGGTCACATACAACATGCCTGGAATGGACTACAATGCCGCCGTTCTTTCAATGTCATATAACCCACCATCCTCAGAAGACCAACAATCTAACGTTCTCACCTTTTACCCCAACTCCGATGGTAACCTAAAAATAGGGCCTCGTGGTGAACCGTCGTATAATGCCGAAGCACACATACCCTCTCACAATGTTGTCACAGCCCTTTCCTCGGGGCCGTCACAATCTCAAATAAAAGACGAGCAACCCGCAGCTTCATTGTCTCGCAGGGGCTCTCACACGCTCGTAGCGACAAACGCGAGTAAAGCTGCGACAATTTCAGGTCTCCCTCAAAAAGCCATTCCACCTCCTATAAATACCGACACGCAGAGTCATCAAGTACCGGGTGGAACCAAAAGTCAGCACAATACTTGGAGAAGGGGAAACAAAGGCCGAACCCCATTATCAGTGAAGAGATCACAGTCAACCCCGAATGTACAACTCGCAGCCCAGTTGGCCGCGGCTAGCGCAGTATCGGCACCTCCCATACCGTCTGCTAGCACCACGGACGATCTTTCCCCTGTCACCCTCGCTTACCAGCTAGATAAAAAACGAAATAAGCTGGGTTACCACCGAACTTCAGTTGCATGTGGTATGAGCCCATCTTTCTTCTTTCCTGCTTCAAATATAATCTAATTATTGCGGGTGATCTAGGTCATTGTAGGCGACGCAAAATACGATGCATTTTGGCCAAAGATGATAGTGGACGCTGTTCAAACTGCATACGGTTGAAAAAAGAATGTAGCTTTTATCCGGTAGAGTCGACTGATCGTCGACCACGCTCGGCGTCGAAACCTGAAATTTCATCGCAAATATTTCAAGACAATTGCTCATCGCCTTCCTCGCCCACCCGGTCTCCAAGGCTAAGCGTTGACCAAATTAATATGACAAATACTTACGACGGAAATTTATACCCATCATCCTTACCCATCACTCCAAACTACGAATGCGAGACGCCGACGTCTACATTTGATGACACGTACAGGAACCGGAGTCTTTCTTCAAGTAGCCGAGTATCCCTTGCGTTTTCAAACTCTGGATCTCGTAGACCCAGCCTAGCCCACATGTTCACCGCCCCGCTTCCATCTCGAGAATTTCGCTCTTTGTCTGACGCCTCCCCTACCTACATGGAGACATTCTCAAGCTTTTCATCCCGCTATGGAAACTCTGCGAAGTCGGTAGGAATCGGTATCGAAGACCCAACATCCTCATTTTGGAGAATTGAAAACGCTTCCAACAATTTCTCACCACTCTCCCAGCACATTAACTTCGGGGGTATGCCTGCCTTGCAAGAAGACACCATCAAACACGAGCGTCTCAACTCTGTGGATAATGGAGTTGGCCCGATGGCCCAAACTTATTCCGAATCAGGGCTATTCGCGGTTGGATCCGACCCCCCTCTTGAAGAAGTTCTCTCCAATAACGGCAAGACAATGATGGACGTGCAAAACGGGCAACATTTTCTAGGGGAACCTTCGACATTTTCCATTGATGGTCATTACGACTTCCCTTGGAATGATCACCAAAAAGGCGCGACCAGCATCCCTCATAATGCGAGCTTGTCTGAAACCTGGTTCTTACCTCAGCAAAATGCAGGGGATATGATTTGCGATACGGATCCTGCTGGACAGCGTATGAACCAAACAGCTGTCGGTGTTAAACATGAGTAATGGTAACCTTTTTAATACTATATCACGCAGAATGCCCGTTATCATCCTAGAAACCAGTTCAATCTTGTTTATGCACGGCACGTTCAAGTCACGACTCTCGAGTTTCTGTGGCCTTGCACCAAATATCAGCTGGGGACATCGCTTCTCCTTTTTTCTACCCTCACATCCTTAAAGGATGATGCTTTAGAATCCCGGGCTACAAAATCTTTTTTCACACAATATATATATGGGATAATGGTCTTACTATATATCTTTACGCTAAATTTTAGTCTTGGTCACACATTTAAATAGTCACGAGTAATGTTCAAAGCTCGTCATACTTTTCGGATGTTTTTTTTTTTTTTTTTTCAATGGATATCAACTTTTTAAAAAGTTATATAAATGATCCAGCATTAGCTGGGAAATCGATCAGACTTCGTTTCCCCATCCGAGATTTAGTATTTTTATTTTTATTTTTATTTTTATTTTTATTTTTTGGATTTCTCGAGACTGTTCTTTATACTGATGCAGCGCCAAACTTTTTCAAGTAATAACGTGAGAATGATAAATCGTTTTCCACTAGCAGCCCTGAGAAAGGTTACCAGAGTTGATATTTTAAAAGGTCCGTGGTCCGTGTCCAAAAGGAGAGAACAGAAAAGGAGGAGAGAAGGAGGAGAGTGAGAAAGGGCGCTGCTTTTTGTATGGTCAAGTACCAAGGGAAAAGGGCCTTTTAGATAGATCAGGTGGGCCCGAGGATATGGACAGAGGTAAGCCTTGTAGCCTTGTTATTATGACAATCTGTTCCTCTGTCTTTAGATGTATATAAGCGAATTCGGAGGGTTATAAACATTTATTATTCTTTCCTTTCATATCCTATCAATATCCACATCGGATGTATCGTCATCTTCGCCCTCAATACCGAAATCGACGCCGCCATCATCCATGCCTTCAATGTCAAATGTTCCTTCATTAATTTTGGCAGATTCTGGCAATTCTCCGTACGCTTTCAGATTTCGAGCTTCGTCGGCAGTGTACTTAAGAATGACATCTCCCTTCTCATCCTGATAGTCTCGAAGAGATAATAGGATTATGTCACCTTGGTTGATCCAGACCTTCAGATAGTGATACAAATTAGCACTAGGCCGACATTTCTGGGATGTGGCATTATATAGGGGAGTCCCACTTTTTTTCGAAGTTTCCCGCGGATATGGGCTAGTCTTTTTTCTCCATCAAAACACATAGCCTCGAGCCTCCCATTGCCGAGCATTTTTGTAACCTGGGCATATTCTGTATTTACGATAATCAGCACGAGGGTCAATGCTTCGAAGGTGCTCTCAAAATCTTCAAGCTATCCCTGGGTGTTAGGAGCCCTTTGACCTACCCTGGCCATCTTCTTTGAATGTAAGCTCTCTTTTCTCATTGTCGTTCTCGTTTTTCCCTCTGCGGCGATTCTTGCCACCCTATTTTGTGGTGAAAAGCCAAAAGTCAGCACCTTGCTAATTGAGCTGCTGCTAACTTCGATGGAGGAGCGTTCAGCAAACCTTTCCTTTATTCTTAGGCATCTTTAAGATGTAAAACTCCTATGTTTCTGGGCGATAGGTACGGGTTGCCGCCTGGGTATATGAACAGGAGCGTTAATATCTGCGCTGGTGGGGTTCTTGGTCGTCTCTCTGAGAGATTGGTCAAGTGAGGGTGTTGGATTCAGACAAAGAAGCCCAAACCAGTCACATTTCTTGCAGACTAGTTTTTTGGAGGGGATGCACCGCCACATCTCCGTGGCGCATCGTCACTCGCAGGCTCGAAACGGCTGACCGCCGCCATTGGTATTCCACACATACGATATAACACAATCATCCCCGCCTTTGTTTTCGTCACCATCCCCGATTACTATCATCACCGTTACTTTTTCTTGGATGGGAGCATATGGTTGGTTTACCCGTGCGGTACAAAATTGGTAATCGAACAAGTCATTCGCCCTGGGCTCACATAAGCTCTACTCAAACGCAATCGCACATACATATCGATACCCCCTTAGCTATATGTGCACATCCAGGTTTACCACCATATTCAGAGTTCGAAGGACACTGTGTGAATGGCTTCCAATGATGAAAGACGTCGATCGTCCCGGAATTCCATCTCGTCAAGTGACGCCGAATTGATCCGAGATCATTCACGACGACTTGGCTTTACTTCTCCGTCCACCTCTTCCACATCCAGTCAACTTTTAGACCCCTCTACCGTCGGCGCCCTCTCCTCTCATTTCGACCAGTTGTTAGCTGCGATTGCGGGGAGGATTGAGAGTGTTTGTACTAAATATTCATTTTATTTGATCCCTTACTTTATGTCCTTAATATCCTGTGACCAACGAAGATTTGCTCCTGCGCTTGATAATACCAATCGCTTCCCCCCCTTCCCAACTCCTTCTCTTCCTCATATAAATTTATATCATCTTGTTGCTACACACCTTGATATTTTAGTGCATAGTTTTCACAGAATGATTATAATTCCTTTCTCTAACTTTTCCACTTTCTTACCCCTATACAGCTCTCGGAACAGACTCGGATCTCCACGCAACAAAGCCATCGGCAGCACATGTCCGCTGTGGATAAAGCTACTGCTGAAATCGAAAGGTTTAGAGAAATTCTACACCAAATTGATGAACTAGAACTTGAGTTTGATAGGATTCGCCGTATCCAAGAGATCATCTCCAATTTCAAAACCAGAGTAGCTACGCTAGAAAGACGACTGGGTAGATGAGATTATGGCTCTGTTTTAACGCTTGGGTTATTGGTACCCATGAAAGAAGAGGGATGGAATAAAGGGTTCATCGAGAACTTGGATCCCACCGAACGAGACACCAAAGGGTGATGAACACTATATCCGAAATAAAGCCACGAGCTGGCTGCTCTTCCTTTTCAACAGCCGTCTGAAATCGGCAGGTTGTGCCCTTGTTCGTAGGCTGCTTTGGCAAATTAATTATTTGACTTTCGGGGCCATATCAGCAGCTATTCACGCTACAGCATACCATAATCTGCTCTGACGCCATCGCAGCCTGATATACGCGGGTCACAGGTCAAGTCATTTTGACAGCTAAAAAATGTTACCCAAGACCTGAAAGGCCAAACACCCCCCCCCCCCCACCCACAAAAAAAAAAAAAAAAAAAAAAAAAATTCACTAGTAAGTTCCTGCCTCCGAGCTTCAATATTTTGCATGTCCAAATATATAGTTAAATGCCTGACGAACCCCAAAACAGATTGAGCATCAAATGCTGTAAACATCTTTTTTTCCTATTCTTTTTATCCTCCTTTTAGTTCATGATCACAAACCGGAGGCGTGATATCTGTTATCAACGAGACGAGTTTTCGTCAAATAGGGTTACTTTCTCAGCCGACGATATATTTAGCCAAAGTTTCAAATCTTAAGCGCGAGTTTGATCTGCAAACTTAGGGAAATTAAGTCAAATTCGGCAGCGAATCTTCGATAGTCATTGTAAATTTCAAATTGAGAATTTGCTGCTAGAATAGTATACCTCTTAGGCGCACCAAGAGTTTAGAGTATCCACCACAAGAAAAGAAAAACTTTAGAAGGAAACGATTAATTTCTGCAAACACTAAACCCAAGTTTTCATTTTCATATTCTGCGCACTAAATATGAAAGCCCACAATGTTCAACTATCGCAGTATCAAATTGTCTTGCATTGTGGGAGGCGCTGCTTAAGGGCTCAGGTGTTCATGTATCTAATTGGAATTAGCTTCGAACCATAGAAAAGAGCGCTTTTACAGATACACTTACCGACTCGCATCGATACCTTCGTCTGGAAATTTCTCAAGTTGCACCTCAAATCTTTCCATGATCTTGTCCAGAACATCCGCATCTTCCTTGCTACTAACGAAGCTAATACTAAGACCCTTAGTGCCAAAACGGCCAGCACGCCCAACACGATGCAGGTAGGAATCCGGATCGGCTGGTAAATCGTAATTGATGGCAAGATTGATTCGCTCGATATCAATACCACGACCAAAAACATCAGTGGCAACACAAATGCGCTTGTTGAACTCCTTGAAGGAAGTATAGCGTTTGATACGTTCTTCCTGAGAGATCCCTGAGTGAACAGCAATCGAAGGGAATTGGCATTCCACCAGAAGACGGTTCAATTCGTTTGCTCGCACAGTTGATTTAACAAAAATGATGACTTGGTTGAATTCAAGCTGGTCGAGAAGATCGTTGAGTTTTCGATTCTTCTCGTTTTCTTCCAACTTGATATAATATTGTTGCAGTCCATGAAGTGTGAGTTTTGTTTCGTCGTCAACAAAAATTTCAAGTGGGGATTGCATGAATTTTTTGCATATAGGTCGAATATCTTGGGACAATGTTGCTGAAAACATCATGACCTGTTTGCTCTGTGGTGTAGCGCGGAATATCTCTTGGACATCACGCCGCATATCTATGAAATGGGGTTAGCTTCATCATTGACATGGGTATTATATAATTACTAACCGACTTGATCCAACATTTTATCACACTCGTCTAAAACGAATGCCTTGACGCTCCCCAACCGTAGATGTTTATCCCGAACAAGAGCATTAAGACGTCCGGGAGTAGCAACAATGATGTGTGGGTGCGTATCTTTGTTTTTCAGTATTTCGATGTCCTTTTGCATGGGTGTACCACCGTAAAAGACACTGCATTTAACTTCGGGCATATACTTCGAGAATCTGGTGTATTCGTTGCGAATTTGATAGGCCAGCTCACGAGTATGACACATAACCAAAACCGAGGTTTCTCCGGCGATCGGGTCAAGCTGCTGGAGGGTAGTTAAGACAAAAACGGCAGTTTTCCCCAAGCCTGACTTTGCTTGACAAAGAACATCTGTTCCTAGGATAGCTTGTGGGATACAAACTTGCTGGACTGTAATGAGCAAATTTGGTGGTTAGATGACGACTATAAAGAAGATTTGGCGGTGCGATGACCGAATAAAAAATGCCGAAACACAACGGGGATAATTAAAGGGGAAGAACAAGGTAGAAGTATGGTTTTCGCTCTGAGGGGCAGTCGATGATAAACCGGAGATGACGAAAAAATTTATTGTCCGAACACAAGAACACCAAGGAGGAAGGCCAAACAAATTCTCGTCTCGAGGTAACAGACACCGGAAGGAAGCCAAGGGACCAAGTTCCCACATCAATCTTAACGATAGTCGTCGCAAAGGATGGAGTTGGTCCATTTCAACATGTCGTTTGTTTCTAGTCCCCTGTACCTAGAAGCCATTCTTCGACGAACGTAGGGTGTCTGGTGACCTTGATAATCGCAGCGATGATGTCTGCCGCCCTTGTGACGATCTGATGTCCAACTTGGGATGGATGGATGGATTGACGCCAGTCGCGTGGTAAAGCTGGGCACAGCAATCCTGGACGCGTCGATTCGATTGGGTTGTCTGATATTGGCTCGTCTTCTTCCTCCTTTTTCAAAAATATATCACAAGGTATGAGCCGGCTTATTAGAAGCCGACATATGGTGCTACTATTGTGCAAGGGTATAATAAGGAAGCGAGCATAGCAGGAGATATAAACTGACCCTCGGAAGGATGTTCGAAACCGCAGTCGACTATCGCCCTCAGAAGTTCGGGTTTCAAAAGGAAATCACGGAAGCCAGTGCTATGTATTCCAACATAAGAACCCTTTTTATCAGCCTGGTTGGTGGAAGCATCACCCTTCTTTGCATCGCCGTTGCCGGCCGTTCCGGTTGTCTCTGCTGGGGCATTGGCTTCGGCTCCGATGTCATCATCGGAGTAGTCGATAAGATCCTCTTCGTGTTCCGACATTGCACTTGCGTCCCGGGAGTCTCTTCTCAATAGGCGGGAAAAGAAAAAAAAAAAAAAAAAAGAACTAAGCAAAAATATCATTAGTGATTGTGGGGAAACAGAGCAATTTACAAAGGAGCAGGAGTACCTAGTTGAATCGCGAAACTATAGAGAGTACCGTTCGCTATGGATTTCTCGTAGCAGTTGATTGGGGGCGGGGGGTCGTCGAGAGGAAGGAAGTGATGATTTAGAAATGCGCAAAAGGTGGCAAGTGCGCGAAGCTTTGTTGGGTGATGCCAACTTTAGTAAAGCAACGATCGTTTAAAAACAACACAAGATTGGGACCGCGTGTGTGCTGATGACTAAGGCGCGTTGCAAGAGTGGTAGTTTATACCTTTGTTGATTAACTGACGATGATATTTCATGAGTTATTGGGTAGGTGTGAGTTATGTTTTTTTTATATATATATATTAAAAATAAATAATTCTATCTTATTATTACAGCGTATGATAATACGAGCTGTATTTTTACAAAATGAGGTAATAAGATACTATAGCATTTAAAATCAGGGCAGAAAAAATCGACCTAGAA
>LDDX01000113.1:0-55029 GCA_012184315.1 Arthrobotrys entomopaga | reverse complement strand
TAATTAACAAAAATAAAAAAATAAAAAGAAAATAAAAACTAAAAAGACAAATTAAAAATAAAAAAGATAATAAAATATGTTTTATTATATTATAATTATAATTAAATAAGTTTAACTATACTATTTTATAACTTTGTTGTTGATTACATGTGATTAGCATTATAACATTAAAAATAATTAATTATTTGATTATATAATAGATTGATTGTAAAAAACATTAACTTTATACCTATAACTGCACGATAAAAGTGGCCTGTGGGAGTGTAAAGAATGAATATGTAGGGAACATCTTCAGGTTGTCTTGCCTTTTATGCAATGTATAACTCTGACTTGAATGTGTTGTTGCTGTTGTTGCTGTTGTTGCTGTTGTTGCTGTTGTTGTTGTTGTAACTTTCGTAACATTTGTGGTGGCCAGGGATGTAACAGGGAGTAGTTTATGTTACTACCATATTCAGGGCTTAGATCACGTTGCTCTTGAATTTCAATTAAAAATTTATGAATCGACTCCTAGAGCTTTCTAGATTGCTATGTATAGAGCTCTCTTGGTTGCGAGAAAATTACACCTATTACTTGAACTGAGATTTTATTTACACTCTAACCAACCATAAGCTATCTGAGCTAAGTGCCATCTGCTGAACATCGATATGTTGATATATATCTTCGCGTCGAAATTACAAATTAAAACGTCATGATGCATTGATGAGAATAGTTCTAGATGTTTGATATGTGCTGGTTGAATATATTGTTTTGGGGGATCAAGTGCATATGTGTGAGAAAGAGTAGTATCAACATTGGTATTATAATATTACCTTATTGAACCCAGGTCAGGGTTTCTCTAGTTATTATACAAGTTTACCTAACGAAATCTTATTATATATGTACTTAGTCACAGCCTCGTCAAACTCTTTAAAGCTTCACATTTACAAACTTTTCTTCCTTTCTCACAGATATTTTTGAACATTCTCCTATTCTTGACCCCAGTGCTGAATACCCTCACAATACCAATTCTAATTTTGAATCGAAGGCTGCGATCCCAACGAACCCGTCGCGGCGCAGGCCTTAACATTAGATTGCTGGCCAATATTATGTGCTTCCCACTGTCTCCCAATTACTTAGGCTCACAGTATCATCGCTAAGACAAGGGCAAAAACGTAACCAATCACACCACTTCTTATGTGGGCTGCAATGTTTTTTTCTGGCGTGGTAGTTGGAATTATTGGCGATGATGTCGGGCTAGCTGGGCTGGTGCTAAGTACGCTGTTGCTACCGTCGCTCGCCGAGTTGTATTGGTTTAAAATGAAATCGACCGCCATGCTCGTGTAATTCGCAAAGTAACTGCTGTGAACAGCCGTCATGTTGCCTCCATCGCAGTAAATGTCTCCCGTGTCGCACCACGTATGGATTCTGCTAGCGTAAGGGTCGCATGCGGCTGTATCTTGGCGGGGGAAGATCTGGGGCGAAATATTGGTTAATATCAGTTTCGACACCGAAACTTGAAGCAAGCGTTTCCGAAAACTTACTCCCTTCTTCTTACTCGTTCCGAGAGTCCAGGACAAACCTGGGACATGAGTAGGATCACCGTAACCGACAATTGCGACGACTAGCTCCAACTTTTCAGTAGTTGACTTTATAACATTTGGAAGTTAATCAAAAACTTACGATTCCTAGCCAAGTCGCTGCTTATCGGATTAGTCTTATTGAATACCTGCCCGTCAGAGGTTCCGCAAATAGTGTCGAGCGAAACTTGCGCACCCTGCGACCACCCCAGTAGCGCATATTTGCCATTCGGACACCTTTCTACGTAACCCTCGATTGTGGCGCGCATTTCGGCCACGCCTGTGCCTTCAGAGGAGATATACCGGTTGAAATCGGCCGGATAATCCAATGCGACGACCTGACAGCCCTTGATCCTCTCTGTAACGTTGTTGGCGACGATGCCCATGCGCCCAGTACCTGGGTCCTCGCCGCTGCCACGCGCGACGATCATATACAAACCAGTAGCGCAGTCGCCGTCCATCGAGGTGTTGTTGCTGACTGCTATGGCAGCAGTCGCTAATACCGCTGTGAATAGAGCGGAAGACTTCATTATAGTTATCTCGGGAAGTTACCCAATCGGACAGTCTAGGGCAATTTAGAGGAGAGAGAAAGGAGCACAATATGCTTCAAGACGTATTGAGGAGCGCGAAGAGCTCATTTTATAGATCTTGTCTGACGCCTCGGCATTGTAGCGCAATTGATCGCGATGGGGGGGCATTCTAGCCATCTCCGTGAATTCACATGCTTGGCGTAACCGATAATGGCAGGCACAAATAGGAAATATGTCTGGGTAGCCTGCTGTTGGATATTACTCGGAGCTATAAAACGCTGTCTCATACCGGTGATCGAATTTTCGGAGTACAGCCCTCATACATTTTGAAAAGCAAAAATCAAATAAAGTCTAAGGCGCAAGAAGAAAAGTATCCGAACACATGATGCACATGTACATAATATTGGAATGAGCCGGACTTCTGGGCACTAAACCCATCAAAAGGAGACTGGTCGTATCCTGGGCTCACTAGCGTACTTCATGCCAAATATTGCTTAGGCTCGGGATGCTGCGCTTCGCATTGCTTTTGCTAATGCTCGATTGAGGAATATAGCTTGTGTGCCTGTAATTGCTTTTCTAGCCAAAAAAAAGTCTAACATAGGCAACGCATTGTTGATGCATCATACTGCTTTATTGGTTTCTTCACAACACCAATACATCAGATGCAGCCCAGGAGGAGACCATGTATTTTCATATATAAGTATTTCTCATTTCAAAAGTGTCATACTAGAAAGGAGAGCTCGCTACAATTATAATTCAGCAATGACATCATGATTTGGCAATTCTCCTCTCGAGATCGATACCTAGATCCTCGGTTCGTTCTGTTAACCCCCTTCTTAATACTGAGTAATTTGGTATCAGAAACAGTAACTCATTTAGTTGTTTTCTTTCTTACGTTCTTTCATTCGGTCGTTTTTTTTATTTATTATTATTTTGTTTTTTTTATGATTTTCAGAATCTAAAGAGCTTAAATATCATTGAAGAGGGGTCTTAGGGGCCATTATTGCATATAGGTTTCTACTTAGCAGCTCATAGATTGGATATAGCCGGAATATCCGATGCTGGGGGCTTTCTCTGACACTATATGTGCGACTTCTAGTTCATAGGTTTTTAGAAATAGAAATAGAACACCTCAGAATAAGAAATTGTGCACAGTAAAGAAATAGAATAAAATTTATACGATAACTCCGTACATCTCCGTGGAAGTTCGTCACGATGGAAAGGCCAAATAAAGTAAATCGCTTTTAAAAGCAAACCCTACTAAGGGTTGCGGCTAGAGGATGAAAACAAAAGAAAAATGGTTGGATCGAATACTATTAGATGCCAACAGTTATATTAATAAACTTTGTCTCCTATATTGAAAGATATGCTTTCCACCCTATATCGTTAAGTTTCGCGGCTTTTGCCTCTACCTCCTTACCCATCTGTTCAATATAATCCGCCATCGCTTGTCGATATTTGACATCATGTGCCCCGAGAATACGAACAGCCAGTATAGCAGCATTTGTAGAATTATTGATCCCAACGGTGGCAACCGGGCAGCCACGAGGCATTTGCACAATGCTCAGCAGGCTGTCGTATCCGTCAAGATGCGTTGCTTTTACAGGTACACCGATAACTGGTACGGTTGTCTCGGAGGCAAGCATGCCTGGAAGCGCGGCTGCACCGCCTGCGGCCGCTATCAAAACTTTGATGCCCCTTCCGGCTGCCGACTTTGCTAGGTCACTCATGCGCTGAGGTGTACGGTGGGCTGAAGTAATGGTAATATCGTACGGAACTCTAAAACGCTCGAGGATTTCAAATGCTCCTTTGAGCACAGGAAGATCCGAATCAGAGCCCATTGTAACCACAACAAGAGGGTTTGTGGGATCTCGAGACGATGTTGGGTTTATAGGCAGAGCCTGCGAAGGAGCTTCAGTGATATTGGGCCGCAATTGACTCGATTTCATTTCAATACGGTCCTGTCGGATGCGGTCTGCCTCTTTGATCAAGGGAGCAGCCAGTTCTTCGATATTTACTTCGTGAGCATGGGAAGTAACGGTGATATGTCCAATCTTGCGTCCAGGTTTAGATGATTTGCCATACAAATGTAGGAAAATATCTAGGTTATCGAGATAAAGCGAGTGTGTCAGATCCACGAGTGATTGATGGGATTTTTCCTGGGCGCCTCCAAGTATGTTGATCATTACTGCACCAGAAACTCGAGGCTGCAATTTGATGGAGCTGGGAATCATGTCGAGGATTGAATAAAGCTGTGCTTTGTATTGTGACATTGAGGGTACAGACTCAATCGTGAAGTGACCCGAATTGTGACTATGCCGTGTTAGCAGTTTTGTTCACAGATATGGTAAGCTGGCATCTGGAAGAATCACTTACGGCCTTGGTGCAACTTCGTTGACAACCAGTTCATCTACTCCGCTATGAGTATCTCAACAATACCGTCTATATAGTAGCTGACTTACTATTTTCGAGTAAAAACATCTCCACAGCAAACACACCTCTGCCTTTCAGTGTTCGAACAACATTGGATGCTACATCCCTTGCAGCTTCGCATATCTCATTTGGTACTTGTCGCGGAGGATAAAAGACTTTGGTACAAACGCTATCCTCATGAATCGTCTCGACTGTGGGATATGCGTGTACGTTCCTTGTCTTACCCTCTTCGTTCTCAGTTCTTATTACCATAACGGCCAACTCTTTTCGGAAAGGCAAAAATTTTTCAGCATAAAGAGAAAACTTTCCCATGGTATTGGCGGCCGTCTCAAATTCTTGAGAATTGGTGATTTTAAAATTTCCACGACCATCGTAAGACTCTTTCCTTGCTTTCAACATAAACGGGAGACCGAAGGTCTTTGCAGCTTCTTCTAGCGAGTTGGGCATAGAATCCCCAGAATCGATTATCATTTGAGGCGCAACAGGTATACCTGCTTCCTGAAAGTGTTTTTTTTGAAGGTATTTGTCCTGGATTAGTCGCAGTGTTTCACAGGATGGATGCACAGGTACTTTCTTCATTTTGCCACCGACGTCGACGCCAATCGTAGCGATCTCTTCGAGAACATCGGTATTGATATGTTCGATTTCGACGGTGAGTATATCACACCTTCTCGCGAGCTCTCGGATTTTTTCCGGGTCCCGAAATGAACCAATAACATGCTTTTCATTGTGGTTTATCTGGCGAACGGGACAGTTGACGTCGTCGAGTACCACAAGCTCGATGCCTAGTAGCGCAGCTTGTTCTTGAAGCATTCTCCCTAGTTGCCCACCGCCTAGTATTCCGATAACCGGTGTCCTGCTCATTGTGAAGGAGTTGACTCGGCTTGAAGCGCGAAGAAAGGGTGTGGGATGGGTATTTTTTTGTTGTTAAAAGAAAAACGTTGACATCAGAATTAAGACGTAGAAAACTCTTTCCTAAAACAACTAAGAATCGGCACAGTCGTCGAGAGCCTGGTCAATGATTCACATAATTTCCCAACAACACGAAATGTTGCATAGTCGTCTTTAAATCTTGGACAGTAAATTTACGCTTGAATAAAGTACTTATGCATTTCTATATGGAAGCATTGCGTGGATATATTCGCACGAACATCGATGCATTCAGTGATGTATCTACGTCCTTTTGAACCTAAGAATCCAACCCTAAATTAAAGAATGTGAGGCCCAGGTCTCGGCGTATTTATTATAAGTAGTGTTGAATTCGTGTTATTTTAGCCCCGCGAAGTGATAGCCAAGCCCCCGTCTCAAAATCAAAAGCCTGATTACATCTTGTGTATTTCCTCTATGTGGCGGGGTTGTGAAATGAAACTGTTGAGAACCTTGCTATCGGACGGAAGCATTGACTCCCTGGGAGCAGGATTCAATTAATTCTAAAATTATTTAAATGAATAATTAATAATAGGGCACAGTAGTAACACGTATCGAATAGATACTAGTGATTTCGTTACTTGATATGTTCCTAATCCATAATAAATGATATCTCATAGTCCCATGCCATGCGAAGCTGCTAGAGCATTGACTTGATCAATGTTCTTGTTTGTTATTCTTGTCGTCACAACAGGATCTAAACTCGGATACCGCTATAGATATATCCATTCCTATTACTATTAGAGTGGACGCAATGGTCATAATGTGTATATCACAGACACTCTCGAAGAGCTTCCCCTTTCACAGAGACCAGCTGACGAGATTATCCCGAAGATCTTCTTCTGCAACTTCTAAGGAATGCCAGTGCTGGAGATGAGGATGGGAAATTGCTGTACGTTCTTGGGCTGAACTTCCAGGCACAACAGATGGGGTCAAAGCCATTTGATCCCCACCAGTCGTTCTATTGATCACTGTTGGGCGGGTCTGTATCGCATGGGACCGATGAGCATTCGGTTTCGGCAGGAAATTGGTGTTTGGCCGTGATGCTAACGTGAAACTTGGAGTTGAATAGTCGGTGACTTGACGCTCGAAATTATGGAAACTACGACTGCGTTTCCAGGAGTCGCTATTGTGTTGCCAACCACCACCTCTATGACTCGAGGAACGATGACTTATGAATTGCTCAGAGTTAGTAGTCCGATGATCTCCGTCGCCTACTGCATTACCAGATTGCGTGGCTTCAATAGCTGCCGTCTGACGTTGGTCTCTTTCTCCTGCCCACCCCGTTCCACCAGAAAAAATATCTTCGATACAATCAACAGCATTCAGTTCGCTTGTCTGAAGCTGCCACGATGCTGCCAACGATTTTCGATAGATGTCTTGTATGCGATCTCTTTCCCGGGAATGCGCCGTAATGTTCGATAACTCGGCGCCATAAGGGGAGTCGGTTGTTTGGGCAGAATTAGCTTCCACGGGTTCTGACGCCAACGGCTCACTCATAACCACCCCGGCGATTCCGGAAAATACTTGCGCGGGACGAAGCTCTGGCCTAAAGTAGTCATTAGAAAAAAGCACTGGGGCGGGGGAGGTGGGGGGTAACGGAGTTTTTACACTTTAAAACTAGTGTCTCCAGATATTTGCTTCAACTCTGTTGATATTTGTAATGTCGAGTTGATTTTACTGGCTTGCATCAAGTAGCGTCTGTTTTCGCGTTCACGACCGACGTATTCTGCGAGATTGAGTTCCAACGTTCCGAGAATAATTCTTTCTCTTCCACTATATTCTTGCATGATCTCGAGATCAAGAAATACCGGGGAAAGCATCCCGTTACGATCCACGGTCATCTTGACGACCAACTCCTTTGTATATCGCCATGTTACGCGATGTTCCTTGATAGGGATCTTGCTAGTTCGGCCCCTGGATTCTGCCATAGGGGAGTCGCGAATGTGCCATTTTACGTATGCCAGGCCGCTAACTAGGGGCACATTATTCAAGTCGTGGATTTGAAGTTTGAGATTGAAGCGTGGCTATAAGGAACTAGTTAGACGACTGCCTACAGTAAGCTCGAGACTCGGACATACCCGGCGAGATTTGGGGACTGGAGGAATAATGTTAGGATATGATCTTGTTGAAAATTAAGGGAACTAGACGTGTCAACATACCGACGAAGGAATGCATCCTTGCAATTGCTTTCGCAAAGCTAGTTTCCACCAGAAGGGAGGGAACCTATACATTATTTTCCCCGTTTAGAAAGCCTGTTGTTGTTGCTGGTGTAATGTGTGGAAGCGTCCTTAGCCTCCGAGCGGTACAGGGTGTTCTATTCGGTCGCACCTTAAAAGGGGATGTTTGCTCGCAAGCGAGCCTAAACGCCACCAAAGATGAGTTATCGCTGGTTCGGTTCGATTGCAATGTAACATTGCATTGCATTGGCGGACCCACCACGCCGGATCTACGCTTACGCACAGGCGGACCCATTTTATGCAGCGGCATCGAAGATGTCCTGCGCTTGCCCTTGCACTTGAAACTCAAGTTAACTATACACGTCAGCTCTATATAGCTGTAAAGCTCCACAAAACCCGGAGAAACATATTCTACATCTGGATCCAGATCCTGCAGAACATGGCTAAACTCTTGAGTTTACCAGAGCTACTTGCCCATCCTGGGATGATCGATGTAGTTGTGCCCTTCATGCCAGCTAAATCGGGGCTGGTTGAAGTTGCGGCAGGGAGGGGCGGGCCTATCAAGGTTTGAATCCGAATTTTGTTCATCGTCGTACGCGTTTCATGTTAGATATCTTCTATCCAGCTTTCAGCTGATTATCAAAGAATTAATAAATAGATAAACTACGAAATCCATGGCACCGGAGATATTCGACTCGTGTTTATCATGGGGTTGCGAGCTCCACTTATCGCATGGCAACGGCAGATTCGATTCTTCGGTCATGAAAACGGGGACAAGTTTTCGATGCTCGTATTTGATAACAGAGGCGTTGGTGCTTCGGATAAGCCGTTGATGCGCTATTCAACGAGCGAAATGGCGTTGGACGCTATTGTAGGTGAATCCTTTTCAAATTGCGGGTCTCCGTTTTCTAATAAATATGCTTGTAGGAGCTTATAGATCACCTTGGTTGGACAGAGCGAAAGCAGCTACACGTAGTCGGCCTTTCTATGGGCGGAATGATTGCGCAAGAGCTAGCGTTCCGTTTCCACGAGAGAATTGCCTCACTCGTTCTCCAATCTACAGCTGCTACCATAAAATCGGAAGTGGTAAGGAATTCGAATGATCTTGGTCTTATCTTGTTTCGCGAGGGTCGGTTTTTGACGTCAATCCTTCGATCAGCCATTTTTTGAAAATATAAAACGAAGAGCTGCACTCATCAAGCCGAAGACCCTGGAAGAACGGCTTCAGGCGGCTCGTGACAACTTGTTCGGTCAAAAGTATCTTCTTGCACCAGACGAAACGGGCGTATTTCCGACGAATGGCGATCGTTTTAACGCCGAAGAGATCTGGAAGACCGAAAATGTCATTCAACCTCCATTTCTTGGTTTTGTGTCTCAGCTCGTAGCCGCAGGATGGCACTCTTGCAGTCCGGAGAGATTGAAATACATAGCAGATCACATTGATTTCATTCTGGTTGCTTATGGACTGCAGGATAAAATGATAGAACCGTAAGTAATTATCCCCCCGGCCTTTCTCCCGTGTTAGAAGTGTGGACCGATGATACTTATATTTCATTTAGGCACCATTTCAGATATCTCGTTGAAAAGTTAGGGCCGCGGGTTAGAGTGCGAGAATTCTCGGATGCGGGACATGTTATTAGCACAGAGCATGTCCGTGAATACAATCAACTGGTCAGAGAGCTTGTGGAGGAGGCAGACGCAGCCACAAGAAAAGCGTAAGAAGACCCTAAGGGTAAACAGCTGCATTCATACTATATACACTTATAGAGCTTTGATTATTTGTACATAGCGATATCGATCTGTCGATAGTCTGTGAAGAATTTTGTTAGAGGCGAGGAGCTGGCGCAATGATCTTATTAGTTACTCGACCACAGTGGGTTTTGCTCCCCCGGATGGTTTACGTGGAAGTAGCTCGCCATGGTTCGTATCCCGATGGCGAACTAGAGGCTATTGCAAGTTGACTTTTCGTCCTCTGATTCATATTCAAAGTAAAATTGGGAGAACAACAATCTGTTTTCTCCACTAGAAAGTTCGCTCTAGGAGACCGATTTATCGAGAAGTTCTTTGGCTTCGTTGATTTTGCTGGCGAGATATGGGCTACCACCACGATCCGGGTGGTTGAGGAGCATTAACTGGCGGTGATTCTTGCGGACGTTTGCCTTAGTCATATTTCTTTCGCTGTGAATGGTACCCAAGTTAATAAATTTTTCGTATGCTGCGGTACTTGAAATCCATTATACCTTAAAGAAAGGATAAGAGAGGCCTCTCTCCGATTCATTCGAGAATCAAATCCACCCTTATAAAACGATTTACCGAACCCGGCACTTCCGGGAATTGCTTTGTATTTCCTTAACGCTTGGAGACTATTGTCATGATGCAACTTGTAAGCTAGAAATTGTCTGAGGGTAAATTTACCGGTAATTGCTTACCCAACTCGCCCCTGTAGTAAAAGTTGATGTTAGTATGAGAGATCTTGAGAGACAGGTTTACAATAAGATGACTTACAACGAATGCGGCAGCGGCAACACCAACGCCGACCAGAACTACATTCATTGAGAAGCCGACGTTGACGCTGAATTAGCGTAAAGTAGTCAGTGGACGGTCGTAGTTTCTGGGTGAAGGACTGCGCATATGTGCAGTGTAGTTCGACTCTGTTCGAAAATTTCGATTCGAGGCTAGAAAATTTCTTGGGGTTTCGATGAAAGCGATTAGTCCTGAAGCTAAACCAGGGAAGCGATGGGACGGCAACGCCAAGACTGCGACCAAACTTATTTTAAAATCCGAAACATGGTCGCGACTCCACGAACCTCGGAATCCCTCGACTGCTCACTCCTCTCCTTCAAGTATTCGGTTTCTGGACGGACATCATTTTCTGTTGAGAAGCTTATTGGCTGAAAGTCGAACGCAGTTCTCCACCATGCACCCGTGTCCGTTCTCCTCTCGAACACGCTGCCCCTCAACCTCAGAGCCAGATCTAATAACCTGCCCCAACTTAGCTTCACTAAAATCTCGCCTCTCAAGATGAGAAGCCGGACGTCACAAGCCTCGAACGGTCACTCGAAGCAATCACTAGAGACGGTCTACTGCATCTGTCGGCGCCCGGATACCGGGAAATGGATGATAGGCTGTGATGGATGCGACGACTGGTTCCACGGCGAATGTGTGAGCCTTCAAGCAACGGATGAAGATCTCGTGGACCAATACTTTTGTAAGAATCACGATTATTTCCAACCGTCAAAAAACAACGCCGACGAACTAACCGTGTTTCATTCTAGGTCCGGGCTGCCAGGAGAAAGGATTTGGTGTAACTACTTGGAAACGTAAATGCAGACTGCCCACTTGCCACAATCCAGCTGCAACTGCGAAGGACCCACCCTCTAAATACTGCTCGCCGGAACACGGTATCGAATTCTTCAAATCCAAGTACCCTCTAGCGGACTACAGCGCAGGTGAACTCTCGACTCTTGTTGGGGCGGTTAACGACTCGAGAGGCTTCCGAAAACTAGGTGATGGTGTGCCTGCCCCAGAAAGCCCCGCCAGCCGTTCAAAAATCGAAAATTTGCTATCACTAGACGTAGAAAAGCTGGGACCCCAGAAGGAAGCAGTCAACCT
Organism: Arthrobotrys entomopaga; assembly: GCA_012184315.1. Taxonomy (NCBI): domain Eukaryota; kingdom Fungi; phylum Ascomycota; class Orbiliomycetes; order Orbiliales; family Orbiliaceae; genus Arthrobotrys; species Arthrobotrys entomopaga. The sequence continues at coordinate 43,791 of LDDX01000113.1, read as the reverse complement.
TCGCCGAAGTCGAGTTAATACTCGTACTAGATTCATAAGTATGGCAAAGGATCGCCAAAAACGGGTCGGAGACGAACTTCGCAACGAAGGAGACCAAATATCCAAAGGAAGCAAGGAAATATGTGGATTTGACAGCCGACTTGCTATGGATGACGAAGAGTTTGCGGCGTGGTGCGAAACAGAGGACGGTAGAGCAGTTTTCTCTCAAGGTCTCATCAGTGGCCGCGACGGGCTTTGTACGAAGAAAAAGTGCGAGAAACATAAATATTGGCTGCGAATAGCTATGGAGGACATCGAACTGGAGGAGCGTCTGATTGGGGAGAGTTCTACAGTGATTCTGAATGAAGAGAACGGGCTTCGTCAAAGACAAAATATCAAGTTTTTGATGGAAAACCAGCGGTCTAGGTAGCTGCCCCCCCTCGGTGGGCCCCCTCTCTATACCCTCGATGGATTTTTATTATTCTCTGTTATCATCGGTATCATCTTACCTCGCAGACTTGACGTTAGCCCGAGCCTTTTTGTGATCACCTGGCTAGATCTGGAGCAAGATTCGTCTAATTGTTCCTACTTCCGTTTCTACTAAGTATGCGCTAGAACCTGAAACTCCGGCTAGAAACTAAATGAAATGAAATCAAAGGAAAGATTGAAGTTGAAATTTAAGAACAAAGACGGACGGACGCCTAGTAATAAATTGAGAAGTGGTGGAGAGGTTGCGATTGAGCCAAGGAGAGTGCTGCTTACTTGAGTATATTATTAATATATATTTATTAATACGTATATGTTCATGCATGAGCCTGTCTCGTTCGAGGTGTAGTGTAGATGTCAAACTACTTAGTTGTATGGAAACAAGCTAGATTCCAACACGCTCTAATTGTGTGATATATTTGGAGGTTGAGTTTGTGCGTGTTAAGAAAGAAGTTATCATTATATTATATTATAATATAATATGCATGTGATTCTGGCCAGTAGCGACACGGTTATTTTGGCATAATTCGTGCTTAAGCTTATCGACGAAATACCACGCGAGTTCAATCCTTAGTTTTGCGAACAAATTCCTATAATCGTACTCACATAGTCCTAGCTGTTGCATACAGTAATACCATACTACTGTCAGTCAGACAACAAGATCGATTTACTAGTAGCATGCTATGCTAGCTATTACCTTGGGTTTCCATAATTAACTGTGTTTTAAATCTTATAATTATGTTTCAAATTTATAGTCCGGCTGACTCTGCACAACCTGTTGTGTGTTGCGCGATCCTTGAAAGTCAAGCCTTAGCGCGAGTGGTTAAAAAAAGAAAAGAAAAGGTCGAGGTTTCCTTTTTTTTTTTTTTTTTTTCCCTTGGGTGACAGCAGCTCGAAAGTCAGTTTCTTCTCATCAAAGTTTCCTCCTTCAAGAAGCTTCCCCAGGTCTTCCATTGCTGCATCGCGACAATGAGGTTTGCACCCATAGTAGCCTCCCAGAGATACACTAAAATTTTGCTAACCATTCTCCGACTCTCATAAGGATCGAAACTTGTTATTTCTGTTCCCATCCGGTATACCCTTCAAAGGGTATCACCTTCGTTCGCAACGATGCAAAGGCGTTCCGATTCTGTCGATCGAAATGCCACAAAAACTTTAAAATGAAGAGGAATCCACGGAAGGTACGATTGATATAGTCCTCTGATATTCTCTCGGGAGTTCTTTATACTTACATGTTCTCGTAGCTCAAATGGACCAAAGCCTTTCGTAAATCTGCCAATAAAGAAATGGTCGTTGACTCTACGCTCTCCTTCGCCGCACGCCGCAATGTCCCCACAAGATACTCTCGAGATCTCGTGGCAACCACCCTTAAAACGATGCAACGAGTTTCTGAGATCCAAGCGAGGAGAGAAAAAGCGTTCTATAAACAGAGAATGGCAGGAAACACAGCGGCGCGCCGTGCCGCTGATAGAAAACTTGTGGAAGAAAACCAGCATATGCTACCCGAAGTTAGAGCTAGGCTGTCACAATCGGAAGTCAACACCTCAGAGTTGGAAGGAACAGATGCAATGTCGACTGAAACTGCTTATCCTATCGCTTTACCACGACAAGGAGCACGCAAAACCAAACAACAAATTCAAAGTCGAGACGCGATGGATCTTGAATGATGGAACGACGAAGCCTTCCGCGTCGCCATTGCCACATATTCCCCGCATTGTAAGATGGGTATTTCAACATGGATGGTTAACTTTGGTCGAGCATCACCCCCAGACTAGAGGATTGTATGATAGTTACCTGGCGTAAGAGGAGTTTGGTTCCTCGTTATTTGATTTATATCTTTTATCTACTTATTTATTTATCTATTTATTTATTTATTTTTAACACGCGCAATTTGCGGTCAAGGGTTTTACCTACAATTAGAAGAAACACTTCTACGAAATTTGTGGGATTTGCAATACAAGATGACCGAAGGCAAAATTACTCAATGGTAAATAAGTACTTAAGTAGTTGAGTTGCAAAAGACGTCTGATATTAATCTACCTACATTTTACTTTATATTGGAATTCGGTCCTGGGCTTCTTTGCAACCCGCTAAGTGCTAAGCGAGACCCATCTTTGTGTGCTATTCTTACATAGCTTACTTGGAAATTTGGACACCAGAAAACCCTTCCCGACGTACGTCTCCCAACGCCGACGAGTTCCGCCCATTCTTGTCCTTCAAAGCCTTACAACCTCCACTTCATTTATCTTCATGTCGCTTTCGGCGAGGGCAAACAGATAGACAAAAACAGTGGGCAAACAGGCTACATCGCCAACATAATAACCTGACGCGATGATTCCTTCAATACGAGCACTTACACCCGCCACCAGAATCCGAGGGTCTTCCGCACAATTTCTTACCAACAAAAATCCTATCCTATACGCCCATAGTTCTCGGAGGAACAGCCGATCGATACTACGAGAGCATAACGACGTCAGTTTTCTACTGTCATTTTACCAGAAACGGGATAACTCTACGCAGACACCAAAACCCCCACCTAACGAGTCCGATAAGAAACCCGAGTCCAACAATGAACCGCGGAGTACCACGAATGAAGGTCGCTCGGATAGCGAAAACCAGCCGGCCGAAAATTCGCACGAAGGAGAGGGAAAGTCTAGCGACCAGGAATCTTCAAACTCGCGGCTTTGGGGATCGAACGATCCTGTAAACAAGGGAAACGACGGGCCCAAATCCCAAAGATCGAACGAGAATAACCAGCGCCGGCAGAGCGGCAGCGGCACTAATAACTCGCAGGGTGTGCCCTCCTGGATTCCCGGACCAGGGAAGAAAGCAGAGTATAAAATGGATGTGCCATCCCTTGTAACATCAGCCATTGTATCTTATATTCTCTACAAAACCGTTGTTCCAGGAGAGAATAATCGAGAGATAACATGGCAAGAATTTCGCACAACATTTTTTGACAAAGGTCTTGTCGATAAATTGACTGTGGTTAACCGTCAAAGGGTGAAGGTTAACTTACACAAGGAAGCCACCTCCAGAGTATACCCTGATTCGAATGCCGCGACTGGGAACTTAGTTTACTATTTTAGTATAGGTTCAGTTGAGGCATTTGAAAGACGACTGGACGACGCCCAAAGAGAACTCGGTATTCCAAGCTCCGAGAGGATCCCCGTTGCCTACAAGGATGAAATATCATGGTTTAGCACATTCCTCTCTTTCGGGCCAACATTGATGCTCCTTGGTACGCTATTCTGGTTTTCACGGAGAGCATCTAGTGGCGGTTCGCAAAGTGGTATATTTGGCATCGGAAAAAGTAGGGCAAAACTTTTCAACCACGAAACGGATATCAGGACCAAGTTCAAAGACGTAGCGGGGATGGATGAAGCAAAGGAGGAAATTATGGAGTTTGTCAAATTTCTCCAAGAGCCCGGGGTATACAAGAAACTCGGAGCTAAGATTCCTCGTGGAGCAATACTTTCCGGCCCGCCAGGAACGGGAAAGACGCTCCTGGCAAAGGCAACCGCGGGAGAGGCCCAGGTACCCTTTTTCAGCGTTAGCGGTTCGGAATTTATCGAAATGTTTGTAGGTGTCGGTCCCTCGCGTGTGAGAGATCTGTTTGCGAAAGCAAGGAAAAATGCGCCTTGCATTATTTTTGTGGACGAGATCGACGCAATTGGGAAGTCTAGGGCCAAAGCGAACTTTGGTGGTGGAAACGACGAAAGAGAAAGCACACTAAATCAGCTTCTAACAGAAATGGACGGTTTCAATACCTCTGAGCAAGTAGTTGTACTAGCGGGCACAAACAGACCGGACGTTCTCGACAAAGCACTAATGCGTCCTGGAAGATTCGATCGCCATATTACAATAGATCGGCCAACTATGGAGGGAAGGAAGCAAATTTTTCTCGTACATCTAAAGCGGATAGTCACCACTGAAAATTTGGATGAGCTGGCTGGCAAGCTTTCAGCCTTGACACCTGGTTTTTCGGGTGCTGATATCGCCAATTGTGTAAACGAGGCTGCTCTTATAGGTAACAATTTTAGGTTTCTCCGATAGATATGTTTTGCTAACACCCATTCCTCACAGCGGCGCGGAAAATTGCGGACTCTGTCAGCTTGACCCATTTTGAGCAAGCTATTGAGCGGGTGATTGGTGGTTTGGAGAAAAAGTCTCTAGTATTGTCTCCAGAGGAGAAGAAGACGGTGGCATACCATGAAGTAGGTCGAGGTTCAGCTCCAAGATAGCATATACTGGCGCTAACGTCTGTTTCCCTCCTTAGGCAGGCCACGCCGTTTGTGGTTGGTTTCTAAAGCATGCAGACCCGCTTCTCAAAGTTTCAATAATCCCTCGGGGTCAGGGGGCCCTTGGCTATGCTCAATATCTCCCCCCCGGAGATTCGGTACGTTTGATCAAGATCATTTTTTATATTTGATATCTAGCTAATAACAAGACGGTATTAGTACCTTATGAATGTATCGCAACTTATGGATCGTATGGCGATGACTCTTGGAGGTCGAGTATCCGAGGAACTTCACTTTGAAACAGTTACAAGCGGTGCTAGCGACGACTTTAACAAGGTTACTAGAATGGCAACTGCTATGGTTACCAAATGGGGCATGTCGAAAGATATTGGTTACATTTATTTTGAAGAGGACCCGAATCAATTGCACAAACCATTCTCGGAGGAGACGGCAAGAAAGATTGACACTGAAGTTAGGCGGCTGGTTGATGAAGCCTACCAAGAATGTCGGCGTCTCCTTACAGAGAAAAAGCGTGAAGTCGGCTTGATTGCCGAAGAGCTACTCTCAAAGGCAAGATACATAATCGGGATATACTATCATTTTTATTTATTAACTTTTATATTAGGAGGTCCTCGGACGTGATGATATGATTCGTATCTTGGGGAAGCGACCTTTCGAAGAACGAGATAAACAGTTTGAAAAGTACTTCCACCCCAAAGAAGTCAGCGCTCCACCACCTCCAGCCACCGAAATGCCGCCAGAACCAGAACCCCGTCCGCCAATTGCTTAGTTATCAAAATTCTCGATTCGACAATACTCCGCTTTGATTATTCAAGTTGCACGGAAATCTATGTTTTAATTCTGGCCCATTGTATATATATCATTCTTCAAAATAAGGGGCGGATGTTTAAATATTTTGTATATAAGGTTAAGGGAGACGCCCTGGGAAATGTACATAATAAAACCCAGATGGAAGAATACTATTCATCAACTACGGAACAGGTTAATCCAAGCGAACATTTAGTTCTCTTTGGACTTGTTCTCGGGGAAATAAAAGCCACCTTCGCGGATTGACCCGATTCTAGGTAGAAACATGCTAACGTTCTTTTGGTACATCTTGTAGTCCTTGTACTTGCTTGCAGTGATCAGCTCAGTGAGCCAAGTGGATCCCTATATTGTCAAACTCAATAAGCTACACGGCATTGGCATTGTAGGCGTCTCTTTCTTACCTGGAAGAGAAGCAAATAACTCAACGCACCAACACCAGCCCAGTTGTAAACACTATCCGTGACTGGATTTGACGTTAGAATCGAGCCTCAACGGGAGAATTGGTGATATCTTACCGAATGCGGACCATTGATACAATAACACCCAAAATAGCTGCTCTGCGACGAAGTTTGGATGCTAGAAACATATGATTAGCATCAAGTGTTAACTATCCGAAAATAAATCTCATACCCGAGAGAAGGCCCATAGACCGCTGTATATGAATCCCCGTTCCAATTCATCTTTATCCCATCCTGCAGGAACCTTGCCTGTGGCTTTATAGTTATGTTTGGCTTGGTGGAAGCCTTAAACTTGCAAGTTAGCTACTGAAGTAATCAAATGGTCAACTATTTCGGGGCATTAACAGCTTACTCCATTGTTGCTGATCAGCGAAAAATGCAAGAATAATGGCAAGCATCATGCCTCTGGAGAATACAGTATCGGCAGTAGCGGTGGTAGCTTCGTCTTTCGGGAAATTTTTGGAAATTATCAAGAAAAGGTATACTGGGGTAGTTATTGCTACAAGAAGAATGTTTTGAATGAAGCTAATGAATGTGATATTCATAAGAAAGAAAGCGGGTCCACCAATCGTTGCCTTGATATGATTCCATCTATAGTCTTCGGATGACCATTGATACCCGCCTTTCCTCCAGTAGTTATAAGTTAATCGAATACTCCATGCTACTGAAAGAACTGCGGCGGTATTGACGCGATCTGAGTACAAGTTGTTGAGGCTAGCCCAATAGGAATAGTGGCATATGTAAACAGCGGGTAATATGCTCCATAGTCTGTCTACTTGGCTGTAGTTTCTGGTTACTTCTGAGAGCAAAAGGGTTAATATCGAAAGAACGAGGCTAGCTATGATGCTACTTGCGAATGGATCGGTTTCTTTATAGAAATCCAGAAACGATCGTTTCCCTTCAACGGCTTGCTGGAGGCCTAGAAATCCAATCTCACATAGGTGAAAAATCTCAGGTGGATTCTTGCCCACTTCTTGGATTTGCGTATAGGAAGGGAGACTGGTGGCCATTGTGGGGATTTTGAAGTCGTGCGTGTATTAAGGACGGGTGAGTTTCAATATGGTGATCCTTCGAATCATTACGTCAAGTTTGCAAGCGGAAGCTAAAAGCTAATACCCAGTTCAACACACAAAAACCAACGCTGGCACTCACTACGCCGAATTGCATTTTATTAACCTGCATTGGCTTGCATATAGCTAGCACATGTCTGAATAATGGAGTTAGCAGGACATCCTTCATCACTCATTAATTTAGTCACCCTACCTGTCTAAATTGTTCAAGCCTCAAGCTGACCTTCGCATATACTTCACGATACTGTTCCAAGCTTTGATGGACAACTGCCTCCTTTGATAGCTCGCCATTGCAGATTCGCTTCATATTCACCTCCATCTAAAATATAATCAGCGACCATAATCAATGCGAAGAGGAAGTCATTTACCTACTTCTTTCCGTAAAAAGGGCTTTCCTAAACTCATATCCGAAGCAATTAAATCATAAGCCTCAACTAGCGCCACGCCTAAGTTACTAGGAACAAAAATATTATTTCCTCCACCACCCGTAGTCCCTCGAGAGCTAGCCGAAGCGGTTCTCCCACCTCTACCTCTACCTCTACCAGTCCCTCTGCTACTGGTACCGGCGGCGGCGTTTTTCTGCATAGAAAACACATACTCTCGTTGTTGAATTTTCTCAATATGTTCTGCCATTGTCGCATCGGTTCCGATCCCGTTAGCATCCATTAAGGCTATCAGCTCCGGTTCCGTGAGATAACCTGGCGCTGTTGTCTTTCCGTCCTGCATAGTAACTTCATTCGGGGCAAACCTTTCGCCTTCTTGATAGCGAGGTAGCATTTGCGTTGATTCCCACCTATCCCATGGGTAAACATCGAGATAATTTCTTTCTATGACTGTTAACCCTGACGCATGAAACCCTTCACCACTGTAATCGATATTTAAGGTAGTTGTCTCGCCAACAGCGTCTTTGGAACAGCACGCTAGAAAATGTCGAACTACAAAATCGTAGACTTTTCTTTGATCGGCATCGGATAGTGCTGAAGATGTAACATAGGCCACTGGGTGGATAGGAGGATGCGCCTTATCATTGTGCTTGCCTCGTCTAGGTTGATCGAACTCTCCATTTAAGAGACTATATGGGTGTTAGCACCGTATTGAATGGTATCGAAGAAGAAAAACCATACTTTTGAGCATATTGTCCCCAACTCCAATTTCCAGTATCATCTTTTTGCTTTCCAATCAAAGCTTGTAGATTTATGTTTTGATCATACTGGTCTGTTTCCGTTCGAGGATAGCTGATGAACCCGGAGGTATACAGTGCCTCGGCAGCCTAAATATAACGACGTTAAAATGGAAACACCCCGTAAATTACAAATTCATCCGACACACACCTTCATTACTCTCTGCGAATTCATCCCCAGAAATCTGCTACCCTGCTTTTGCAGTTCCACCGTTGTTAATGGAAGTGGTTTGCTGAGTTTGTTAGTTGAAGACTTAAAACGCGTATATAGAATCAGAGCCATACTATTTTCTTGACGGTTTTCGGGCCACGGCCTTAACTAACGCCGTTCCACCAGCCATACAGCTTTCAAAAAGTAGAACAACAGCCATTCGATCGAACAATCGCGATCTATCCCAATTGAAAGTTGTCGTGGTTTGGTCGCGAGTATGCAAGAGCTTGAGATACCAGAACGTTTCGGGTACAAAGTTCTTGACTCTCATATACCTATCCACCACGAACCCGAGCGTGGGAAACTGACAAGACCCTAGCATATATCATTCGATCAGAAGTATTTCAAACCAAGCTTTATTCGACCACTCACCATAGCTTATTAAAGCGTCCGGTGCGAGACCGTAGCGGCCTTGTAGCTTCAAACTTTGAAATCGAGTCAAAGCGGCTCCTATTCTTAGATCTAGCTCCATTCGGGCCGCGACGGCCAAAGCTTGTCTCTCATCAAGGTCCTTTGGATTATTTGCGGCTCGTATAACATGTCTGAACAAAACCAAGTTAACACATCAACCATACCACTCGAATCACAGAGGTATATTCCTTACGTTCTCTCGATATTGCTGAATTGTGCCCTTTTGACCTCAATCGAAGGGTTTCCCCGCCTCGCAAACGCCCGAACCTCAGTCCCGATATACTCACCCTCCCGATCACAATCCGTCCAGATAAAAAGGACCCTAGCCTTCTTCGCCTCCTTTTGAATATTATCCGCAATACTTTGTTTCGACTAACATCCCAATCCTCAGAATCCGTAATACTAGATCATCATTTTTCATATGGAGAAATTTACCTTGTCTATATTCTTCGTAATTTGTGCATCGAACAGGTCGGCAGGATCGCAGTCGGACCATTTTCGATACCTGTCAATAAAGTCGATTTCTTCGGTATGACCTTGCACGGCTGTCATAGTGACTTGACAATGATTCCATTGTGAGAATTTGTAATCAAAGTCGTAGTTCTTGATATATTTGTTGTTTGTATTTCGCTATATTTTTATTTCCAAAGAAGAAAAAAAAGGCTTAGCGTGCTTCTTTTAAGATTGTTAGGATTTGTGGAAGGTGTTTTCTGTGGTTTCGTTTGGGAGAATCTTACAGTAGTAAAGCGTCCGCCGCTGAGATGACCAGCTACTGCCTTTGCGACGGAAGACTTTTCAGCGACGCAGAGGACCTTTGTGGTCATGACTATTCATTCAACCACAGTCAACTGCAGTAGATACACAGGGACGACCTTCAAACGGCTGGCGATGCACTATATATCAGATGAACAGCTGCAAGTCGGTGGGTTGCATTCTCGCGTTGTCTCGTGTGTTTGTTTGTAAACGCGTCCTACGAAAGGGATGAAACCAAAGATTTAAATATCCAAAAAGGATGCCTAAATCCACGAGTGATATTCGTGAGGTTAAAAATTTCCCTTTTTGTCTCACGAGTCGAAACGTTTTTAGACCTATACAGCGAAAAAAAATGTTGACCGTAGATTGTGAAAGTAAAAGGCTAGAACATGAAATAATAGCTACAAGAAGGAATAAGGGCTAGCCAGATAAACGAATAGATGGGCTGGAGAAATTTTGAAAATAGATTTATAGTGCTTTTGGTAGATGTCTACATTGTTGACACGCATGATTCAATTCACGGCCTTCGCAGCCAGGCGAACGAGTCAAGCTTGAAGCTCAACCGAGAGCAAAGAAGAATACCAATAGCCATGCGCACATCCACATCATCCCACTAAACTGGTTCCGACCAGTCCACTTGATCTGTAACCTGGTTCCCGTCAGTCGAGTGTGCTATCCGCAATCGAAGTCTGAGAGGCGGCTATAATAAAGTTAGCGTTTTGTTTAAAAAAAAAAAGAAGAAGAAGAAAAAGTAAAAAAAAATATTGGGCATGATGTATTATACCTTCTGACTACCCTGAACTCTCATCTGCTGAGTCGCCTCACCTTGAGGCGGTAACTCTGTAGTATTGATAGGCATCAACTGAAGCTTTTGGCTCTTCGGAACTGCAGCTTGTAAAGAAATTCCCTGCTTGGAATCTGTAAAACTCGTATTCTTAAACCGCGCGAGGATAGCCACAAGTCCGTCCGCATTTCTTTGTAAGTTTAAAGTGATATGTAAGTCACTCTTGTTGTAGACCGTAATTCCACTCGGCGCAGCTGCTGGCGGCGCGGCATTCGAAACCGGAGACCCCATATCGCCGAGAAGACTGCTGGACGACGGACCACCGGTACTGGGAGCGGTAGGCCCTGAACCAAACAGATCAAGAATATTGTTCACAGAAGAGGTGGTTTGCTGGGCCTGAGGCTGCTGTTGAGGCGCCGCGTCCGAACCAGCAAACAGGTTAAGAATATCCGCAGTTCCATTCGCTTGGGATGGTTGGGCCGGATTTGCCGGAGCTTCGTCGTTAAACAAGTCTAGCAGATCTTCGGCACCCGATTTCGGTTTCGGAGCCGGCACCTTGCCCTTGGCCTTCTTGCTACCGGAGGCCGGTTCGGTGAGAACGCGATCCTCAGTCCGAGCTTCGGGGGGTGGCATCTTTTCGAGAACTCCGCGACGGACCCCATCATATCCAAACAGGTTGCCATACTCTACGCTTCGCTGTTGGATTTCAACGTCCAAGCTATCGGCACTGGAGGTCAAAACTCGCCTGACCCTTTCGATCTGAGTCGAGTCGTTAATTCTTGTCGTGAGTTTCATCAAGCTCGTCATGATGTATTCGTGAATGACATGGTTTACGTATGCTGAGTCAAGGATTCCGGTCAAGAGGTCGACAACGTCCGATTCTTTGACCTCCTGGACGGATTCTTCATCTTCGTAGGCACCCCCCTTTAATAAAAGATCGCCGTATTCTCCAATAACCCAAGCCCCGGCTAGAGTGAGGGCTTCCTGTGTGATATCTGTCCGAAGAGCAGAATAGAGCTTTTGAACAGAATACGTTTGAAGGTCTAGTGCGCTAGTTGCTATCAGCCGTATAAAACTCGAAAGAATCTGCTCCTTGACAAAGTTTCCCGCCTACAAAATAAATTTAGCATATCATAGCGAGCAAAAAGGGAGCTAGACTAACCAGTTTGAGGACTCTCAAAACCGTATCGATATGCCAGCGCTTGTTTGGAGCATACTTTTCAGCAGCAAGACAAATTTGAGTCGTCATTGCCGGTTTAAATTCATTATTTGCAACCTCGAGGAAAGCTAAGAGTTCCCGCACGAGCACCCGAATGTTGCTTTCGTTGATAAGTGTAAACGACAAATCTAACGCTCTTCTCCTGATTGAAATGTCGGGGTCTCTCAGACAATCCAATATAGTATTCCGGTGTCGTTGGACGGCGTTGGGTTCAAGATTGACAACTTTGATCAACGTATTCAAGGCAACATATCTTATATTGTTGTCCTTGTTGCTCAAAAACTTGCCGAGAATGTTGATGCCCAATACGCGCAGTCCGCTATCGGCCTCGATATCCAAAATTGTGAGCACGGCTTCGTAGAGGATGGAGTTTCCGACGTTTTTCGAAGAATCCGTGTTGGTAGCAACCTGAGCTAGGATATCATTAATCTGTTCGCTGACCCCAGAGTCGCCTTTGCCCATGACCCCCAGTAATTGGAGAATCTTCACTTGAAGGAATGGATCGGTGATTCCGGTGACGTCGTGCTCAGGGGCGTAACCGGCGGTCGTAAGAGCTTTAAGTTGTTTTACTAAAACGGGGGTATAGGTTTTGAACTGTTCGATGAGGTCGGGATCATGGACGCAGAGATCGACTATCAAGGTTAAGCCGCAGAGTAGGACGCCGTGGTTTCTATCTTGCAGTAGGAGTTTTGTCTTCTCTATAAAATGTTCCTGCAGGTCTGGGACTTTACGGATGATACGCATTGCGCACAGGGCAGCCTTCTTTCGGATGTAAGGGTTTGCAGTAGATAGTAGACCCTCGATTTCCTGGAACAAATCTCGGGCCATCTCCGTCGACGCAATATTTCCCAACGTACACAGAGCCAGCCCGACCACATACTGATTACTGTGGTTAAGATCACTGCGCATTAAAGTTAGTCAAGACTATCACGTTGATTCTGCAGCCGCCCGGAGAATATACTTTTTAAGAGAATTTGTAACCAAAGTCAATACCTCCTGATTTTCATCCAATAACAACATGGTTCCAAGATATCCCAACCTCTTATCCGCAAATCGAGGTGAAGCTAGAAGCTTGAGACATTCGATCTGGCCAAAATGCGTTCTCTCGCCGAGGGTGAACAGATATAACAGTTTCGCAACATTATTACGTCTAGTATCAACCGATAATTAAGGCACACAATCATCAGCGTCTCGAATATACCGGAAAATACGTGTGGAAAGATCGTAGTAGATACCGGATGGAGGAGTCTGCGGATTCCTCACGAAACGAAGCTCGAATCGCAGCGCTTTCCTTTTGAATAACTGCTCTCTCGTCGGCGATGGTCTTTGACGCGCGAACGGCTCTTATGAATTGCTTCACTATCGGAGATGAAGAAGGACACGTGAGTATACTGGTTTAGCGGCAAAGAGATAGATCCACGGGTGGTGGCTTACATGAGCTCTGCGAAAAGTTGAACGTCATGGCCATTTATTTTTTCCAAGTTCTTGGAAGCTCACCGGTTCCGTCTCAACGACCCTTGTTGTCGATAAAACAAAAATATCTCGATGGGTAACGGCCCTTCCAGTACTACTCTTCGGTGACGCTTCTCTCCGTCTTATCGCGTAAATTGTAGATGTACGGTGAGGTTGATGGCGTGGATTTTTTGGGGTATCAATTATAGTGGACACTAAACACCTTGAATGTGCACTTTTGAAAGCCGAATGCTTTCGCCTTCGTCGATGTAAATCGCAGAACACAGAGGTGGGTAGGGATTCGGATCCCTTGAAACCTCTGCTGAAGTGATGGAGGATACGTTGAGGAAGCAGGTGTCAGGGTCCAGTGTGTTTGGTAGTTGTATATATGCAGCTCGCGGTGGTGGAGCTTCGACAGTTCTTCCGAATTGGGGGCTCAGCCGGGGCTGCACCGTCCCAACGCAGGTTGGCCTCATATAAAGCAAAGTAAACATACTTGAGTAAACCATCTTGACGACGGTGACGACGACTACGATACTGGTATATAATGTAAATTGATGGATTACCAATGGACTAAATTTCCATTCCATCCAGCTCCGGTTGGTCAGCTCCTCTGTCTTTTTTTTTTTTTTTTTTTGTTTGTTTGTTCGGATACGGAGCGGACCTGGGCTCGGTGATAAAAGTTGTATCGAGGCTAGCTAAGTAAGTAATTAACTAAGCTGCGATCACTTGAGTATTTTTGCAACATCGGAAAATAAACGGACGAGAATAAAAAACAGGCCGGTAAAGAAACGCTCAGCAGAAAAACGCCGTATTCTTAATAAGAACCAGTATAATAAATATCCCTCCCTTCGTGTTTGAAATTGCTTGTGCGAAAGAGCCTCAAATTATATTATTTTTCAAAGGAAAATAGCTTCCCCAATTCTTCACCCCTCACTTTACTATCCTACCCCTCGTATATTTTTTCTTTTTCTTGCCAGAATTTCGTGTCCCATTGTGGAAATAAATTTAGATAATGGCTTATCAAAGCCGCTTATTCTTCTTGAATTTCTTCTTCTTCTTCATCCTCCTCGTCGTCCTCATCGACAAGTCCCGTTTCGGGCTCGTCCCTATCGTCAAAGTAATTTTGGTCCGGACCAAGGTTACCGTTGGTGCTGGCCAAGTGATTCAAATGACTTCTGAGTTTAGCCACCCCTGGACCGCTGAAAACGCAAAATACTGCTCGCTGATGCTCATTAAATTCTGCAGAACGGAACGGGATCAGCACTCAATTACGGCCATGAAAACATATCGAGATTGGGGAATATCTACCAGCTGGTGGAGGTCGACAGAATCGAGTCAAATCTTTTCGCAAAAAACAAACAACCCCTGTGAGACTCAAATGAGTAAGTTTGGTGCACGAGTTAATAAGATCGTGAATACCCTATCCAATACGTCAATAAACGGAATATCATAGCTTAAATAAGAAAACGGAAAAAAAGGTCTTACATCAACAGTGAGGTTCGTGCAATAAGACAAGTGAACACGCTCTAAAGCACATGGATGCGACCGGGTCGAATTTACGAGCGCCATCAAAGACCTATCTGTGATGTTGCTGCATTTGACCAGACCGATTCTCCTGAGCTTAGGTAACGTAGAGAGCTGGACAATACTACGATCTGTTAATCTTTGACAGCATGCGAGGTCGATATATCGTATTCTATTACAAGCACGTATCAGATTCGAAATTGCCTGATCCGTCAACTGGGTGCAGTGTCCGAGGTGCAAGTAGTGTAAATTCTTCGTTAGTTTGGTGATAGCACCAACGGCTCGATCGGTGATAAGTCTGCACTTTGCCAGAACGAGGTTGCGCAATCTCGGCGCAATCTCAACAATATGCTCGACGCTGTCGTCGGTCAATTTGTCGCAGTTTGTAAGATCGAGTATTCGCAAGCTCTCGTAGGGTCGTTGGGGGATGCCGGTGAAAGCCGCGTCGGTTAGGAGATCGCAATGTCCCAGACGAAGCTCTCGAAGGTGGCTTAGTTTCCAAAATATATCGAGAACGGCTTGGTTTGTGATTTTATTGACTTTGTGGAGGTCGAGTTCGAGAAGATTCGGACAGTATTTTGTGAATGCCATGACACTTTCATTCGTGATGAGGTCGCATTCGTTCAATTTGAGCTAGAAGACGAGATAAAGGTTAGTTGGGTTGATGATCGAGGGGGTTTAGAACTATACGAACTCGTTTGAGGTGGGTGCAGTGAGCAGCAACGGCCACCATGGAAGCATCCGTAGTCTTCTTGCAGTTAGTGATATTAAGACCCTGCAATTTCCTACAGTTCTTCGCGATGATATTCATGGAAAGATCTGTCACGTCACCCAGACCGGAAAGATCCAAGGCGAGTAGTTTTGGGTTGTGTTCGAGAACCGGCATGATGCTAGTGTCGGTAACATTACTACAGTTGGTGAGAGTCAATCTCTCGAGTCTGTTGCAAGCGGACAAGGCGAGGACGGTGCCATCGTTGAGCGACTCGACCAAAGTGGTAAGGTTGAGTCGTTTGATGAGTGAAGCGTAGGGAAAGCTGGGATGTTCCATCTGGATCGTTCTCGCTAGACTCTCGAGGCTTTTGAACTTGGAAATGTAGGGTCGGATCCAGAGCAGTTCGACGGCACACCTGGCCCAGGATTTGCAGACAAAGATGCATGATTGAAGATCTTGAGGGGAGGTGAGACGCCCAAAGATGGCGAAAAGAAGTTCGGGGGGGAGATAGGTGGTACGTGAGACCTTCATGGCTTCGAATTGCTTGAGCTCCTCGTCTTCGGTGTCCTTGCCGTCGTCGACTATGGAGGTGGAGCTATCATTGGCTGATTGTTGGAAGAAATCGTTTTCGAGTTCGTCCTGCACGTTCCGTTCAGGGCTTCCAGTGCTACTAGAGTAGTCGTAACGGTTCGGGTCCCGAGTAGGCTGGATTCTCAGGGAAGCCATAATCCGGGGGGGTTGTTTTAGAGAGGGGTACGAGCCCGTTCTCGAAGCCTGCCTGCCTAGACAACCAGAGTTGCCGTTGTTTGATTCGAATTGCGGGTGGCGGTTGTCAAGTCGAGACACAGGTGTGAGTAGTGTGTTTGAATCAGCGAGGAGGAGCTAGCTGCTAAAAAAAAAAGAAGGAAGGAAGGGTAGTGAGATATTCGGGGACTGAGTTTTGAGATTTTAAAAAACCAGAAACAACAAGAATAATAATATCAAAAAAAAAAAAAATAATGATGAAACAGAAACCGCAGATGAGTGTTTTATTGCTTTAATTTTTCTTCTTCTTTTCTTTTCTCTCTTTGCTTCTCCACTCAACGGAGATTGGTAATATATGAAGGATCAGTTGTGCGAGTGAGACCCCGAAGAAAAGAGAGACAGACAGACAGACAGACAGACAGACAGACAGACAGACAACAAAGAAGGAATAGGAATAAGAAGCAGATGTATCGTCGGACAAGCGAAGTCAACTCTATTAGAAGCGGGATAGCGTGGCTGTGGTGTGTGTGCGTGTGCGTGTGTGTGTCTGCCCGCCTTGGGGTGTGTCGCCTGGGCCCGACGAGGCTCGGTAATTCGAATTTGATTCGATTCGATGTCTCGATAACACGCGCACAGCGTTCGGAATATTTGTTATATTAATTAAAGCAGTATCGACCTTGGCCAGCACAGAAGGAGCTCTTTCCTTGGTGAGGGGAATAGGTTGGTTGCTTGATGAGGTTCTCAGAAACGACGTCGTCGGAATAAGGTTGACGGTGAGGATGAAACGTTAATGATGATAGGAAATGATCGGATTGAATTGTATTATTCTAAGTAATTATTACTGTCAGTTCCTCCCCCAAAAAGCGATGTCCATTAATTTTTGGGGGCGGGGGTGGGATGCCTGCCAACAACAAAATAACTACTTACTTAACATGTGTACTTAAGTACTTACTTTAAAAATTTAGGTGCTGTTGTGAGGTAAGCAAACGTTCTGCCAGCTTCAGACTATATGTCTTATATTCTCCAATTACTAATACGTACTCAAGTCCTCAAGTACTTCTTAGGTACTTAAGTAGTTATAATCCAATACAGCTACGAATCTATCCGTCAAGACGGAATACTTGAGATAAAGAGGATTTTAATAAGTACTTAAGTAATTACCGTCCATGTCTAGCTAGGGAATTTCGCGGCCTTAAATAACAACATGCTTGATCATCCACGTTGTGCTGTACACATACGCACACACACACACACACACACACACACACACACACACAAACACACACACTATTATAAGGTATTATTATATTATCGCAATCGCTTGCATTCTTCCTCCAAAAAGGCCTCCCCTCTGCTCCAAGCAAACAAGGCGCATTCATTCAATCCGTTCAATCCAATCCAATCCATCCATCCATCCATTCATCCATTCATTCAATCACTCACCCAATTCATCTCACCCATTCTTTATTCCTAATTCGCTTTTGAACCCTTATATCCGTCGAACATGGATTCTTTTCTTAATTTAACGAGGTATATATACTTAAGTATCTATTTATCTATCTATCTATATATATACACTTAAGTATATATCTTTGAGCACGATTATTGTTCATCACGCAGCGTTCATCATAATTTAAATGTATACGTAAGCAAGTAAATATAATGACACAAGAAAGGAAAAGTGAAAAAAAAAGAAAGGAAAGGAAAAAGACCCTGACGACGACATTCCCATTTGAACCGGCTGATCCTACAGATATATAAAAAAGGGCACGAAAGAGAAGCAAGATGTAGGGAGGGACGTGACTAGGAAATTAGAATATAGAAGAAAAAGTAAGAAACAAGAAGAATAGAAAGGACCGAGAACAGAAGATGTGCTTTTCAGTTAAAGAAATAAAACAAGGCGAAAGAAAAGAGGTGGAAAAAATACACACACGCCCATCTGAATGATCTTTGGATTTCTTCTGGCAACATTGAGAGAGCGAGTTTTATACTAGTAAGAGGGTTTGTTATAAGAGTCCGTGCGACAACAGCGGCAATCAATGTGATTCGACAGTTAGAGAGAGTAAAAAAAAAAAAAAAAGGTGAGACGAAAAAAAAAAGAGGCGCTTTTTTCCCTTCAAACCAGTTGCCATGAGAAAACTGGACTATATAAGTATCCTTTTCTTCATCATCTTCTTTCAGCCTCAAACGCAACAGTTGTTCCACCGCCAGACAAAAAAAACCCCCCCGGCTAAGGATTTTATAATAGTATTTTTTTTATTTAGAGCCTAGGCTTGGGAAAGCGGACTCGTCAGAGACGTTGAAGCCACCGCGAGAGCCGCCACGGCCGCCACGGTACTCCCCTCTGTTGCTACCACCGCGTGGTGGCCGGTCCCCACGAGATCCGTAACTCCCACGACCTCCACCTCCGCGACCACCTCGGTCTGCGCTGCTTCGTCTAAAACCGTGATCAATCTCAACGACAGCCTTCTCCTTACGTTGTTTGACGTTCTTCGACTTGCCCGACCCACCGATGAAATAGTCCTCATCTTCCTCCTTAACCAACTCCTTAGCAGTGGCCCACTTCTTGTTGTCGCGAGCGCCCTCGTTCGCACGACGAGCCTCTGGAAGCTCTTCAACGGGGGCACGTTCGGCCAACTCGCGGGTGTATTGAGCGAAGGACTTGGTCTTGTCTTCCGGCTCTGGCTCAGCGGCTGGCTCTTCGGCAGCAGCGGCTTCTTGACCTTCGCCTTCGGCAGCAGCAGCAGTTTTCTCTTCGGTAGCCTCGGCTTGAGCAATGTTCTCACCAGCTTGTTCGTCTTTCCATTCGCGGTCATTGCTGCCCCAGCCTTGAGAGACTTGCTTGTCGGTATCGCTATTAAGATATAAATGTAAGCGAGGTCGGTGAAGGGAGAGAGTAACATCAACGACATGGAGATGAATGAGACATACACTCTATCGGTTCCGCTGTGGCGATCGAACTGGCGACCTCTGCCACCACCATAACCACCACCACGACCTCCTCTACCTCCGCGACGCTCTCTCAAGCCACCGGATTCATCGGTAGGTCTTGATCGGTTGCTCTCCCGACCGGCTCCTCGATCCCGAAAAGCTGCGGTTTCTGTCAGCAAAGGCTAATCATATCGACAGAGGAGAGAGGACCCAAAAAAAAAAAAAAAAAAAAAAATTGCTGAATGGCCGAGAGCTCCTTTGAAGAACAGAAGGGGTGGGGAAGGAAATTTTACGAACCGGCATCGTTTCCTTCACCACGGGGGCGTCGGGGAGCAGGACGACTGGTGTCGACCGGAGTAGCCTTGGGTGCTACATCAGCCTTCTTGGACGACGTATTCTTCTTCACGACCTCCTTCATCGGTGGCTTTGGGACATCATTCTCATCCTCGATATCATTCCCTGCATGATTTCCAACCAGTCCAATATCGGGTTAGAAAAAAACTTTTTCACGAAACGTAGTTGGAGAAAAAAGTGAACAAAATACAAAGGCTTCAAGGTGTTTTTGTATTTGTAAATCGAGATGAGAAGAAGGAAGGGATGTATGTACCCAAGAGATCGAAAGGGTTCTAATTGAGTCCGAGATGATAGTTAGCAAAAGAAAAAAAAAATAATAATAACCATAAGAAAAATCAATACATATAAAAGCATCAAGTCTTCTCCACAATATATAAAAACATCGATTCGATCTCGAGATATCTCCCGACACCCCGACAAACATTTGAAATGAAAGAATTAATTCTTCTTGCAGATAAAAAACCAATCTTTTGACATCAATTCCATATTCTCCCGGTTTTCCGACTTTCAATGTCATCGATAATTTTTTTGTATTTTTTTTTGTTCCGCGGAATGAAGCGGGAGGGAAAAAAAAAGCCCTCGCACAAACTAGGGCTCAAACCATGCTCCGAGGGGAAAAAAAAGGCAGGACTTACTTTTGAAGCTACGGAAGTTGTCATTGGAATAAGATTGCTGCTCACGCTGCGGTGAGACTTGAGAAGCTTGAAGTCTACAAAATATAAAAATAAAAAAAAAAGGGAAGAGAGATGGAGAAGAGGGGGGGAAAGGCCGGCGGAGGGTTGGATGGGGCCCGTAGACGGTTGGATGGGAAGGGTCAGTCGACTGACAAGACTGGCAGAATAAGTAAGTGATTGATTTGGGTGCGGTGTGGTGTGGGTGTGTGGAGGGAAAAGGTTGGAATGGCCGGCAATAAGAATATTTGATGTGTGTGCGTTTGTCGGCGTGTGTTTTTTGTGGGCTCGCTCGATTTAGCCTGCAACACAATTACCCCTCCACAAACACACCCCCATGCAGTCAGTAGCAAATTGATCAAGGAGGTACTTCTTAGTACTGTCCCACCATGGCATCCAATGTCAATACATCCTACTTGGGAGAGTACAAGTACATACACGGCGCGTCCCATGTTGGGACTCCAGTATGCTAGTATGTGATGTATCCCGTATCATAATATCTTCAGTTCGAATTCGTCCTCAATTCATCAAAAATTATTATCTCTTCATTTGTAAAAAAAAAAAAGAACTAAACGGTGAGGTTTCTTTCATTGAAGAAAAAAACAATGGGAAGCTTAAAAACAAACCCCAATTACCCTAGAAGGTAATTAATTTTTCATTTCACTAATACAGAGAGGAAAAAAGACATCTAAGTACTGTTCTGTTCGAGGTATGCAGTATGCAATAATGTAAAAAAAAAAAAAAAAAGTTCCCTTCGTCGCCTCTCACAGTGATAGGAAGCAGGGGATATAAAAAAAAAAAGAATAAAGGCTCAGCGATACTCGATCAACGAAGCCTTCGCGAAAGAAACAACCTATTAAAAAGCATGATGTAGACAACTAATAGCTAAAATGAGGAAAACACGAGAGCAAGCAAGTAAAGATGCAGGACCAAAAAAAGATGAAGACGCTGGCAAAGGTGCATGGACTGAATTAGAATCCAATGGGAATGTCCTGTAAATGCACCATACCTTTAGAAAAACCCCTGCTATGCGAAACAGGCGTCAATAAGACTGGGCTGATATGGCTTCCTGGGTCAGTTAGGGGGGGTTGAAACGGGAAAGATCGTATATAATCGTTAAGAGGACTCTATGAGCTTTGGATCGAATCATTTTTTTTTTTTAAGAAGCGTCTCGTCTCTTTCCCTTGGACATGCTCTTTACCCTTTTCAACAGCCCGCCACTAGTCGCTTCAGTGGGGCTGCTACTAGTATAGACCCTGTTGTCCGAATTGGATCTACCGCCAACCCCAGGATGGGATGGAGCCCTGTCTCTGCTTGTCTTCCGTTCGTCCTCAGCAATCTGAATGCTCTCTCCCTTCCTGTCCCAAGCTGAATCGTAATCATCACTGTATCCATTATTTTTCGTTTGCGAAACGCTCACTTTCGTAGCTCGATTTACTGGAGGCGCACCGCGTGGTGGCGATGTGGGTGTGAACGGCCTCTCCGGAGATGTTTCATTAGTTGGAGAGTTTGATTTTGAAGGCTTGTGTCGTCTATCGAATCCAGGTGCAACTTTATCCGTGACGTCACCAGAACTGATCTTTTGGGAGCCTTTACCACGGAATTTTTGTGCCAAAGACTTTTTGCGCTGGAGGCCGCCCCCATCCTTATAGCCTGCTGAGGTGGTCGGTCGTAGAGTTTCCTCTTCCACCTGTGCCTTCTCGATGGCCTTCTTCGTCGCGGGCGTTCCTTCTAGGAAAGTTGACGTTCCAAGACCCAGAGATTCGTCTCCGTGTATCACCGTGCGAGCATTGGGGTCAAAGGATTGGGTCCTCTTGGAAATCGGCCGTGAAGGGTCGATAGCGTCATCAACAGCTGAGCCTCTCCTTCCTGCGGAAAAGTCCAAATAGGCCTCGGGTTCCCTGGTTCCAAAGAGATTATTGTGATCGGTTGCTTTCA
This sequence comes from Arthrobotrys entomopaga, assembly GCA_012184315.1. NCBI lineage: Eukaryota > Fungi > Ascomycota > Orbiliomycetes > Orbiliales > Orbiliaceae > Arthrobotrys > Arthrobotrys entomopaga. Next base: position 21,842 of record LDDX01000113.1, on the reverse strand, counting down.
GGTCAAAATCGAAGCCCCCGAGGATGTTGTTCTTCGATCCTTCCGGGAAAGCTTGCATCGGTGCCCGATTCTTGTTCTTGTTTCGGTGTGGATTGCAAGCATCGAATGGGCCGTCGTGGTGGAATACTAGATGTTCAATTTTAGCACATCTGCTTTTCGTAAAATATAAACTCAAGATAGAGAGACTACTTACGCCCAGCACCATATATACCAGTGACATCAAGCTTGTCAATAATATCGAGTGGAGCTGCTTGTTTTCTTCGACCAGACGCGGACTTTTTGCTCTTATCATCTTTACTCTTGTCTTCTCCTTCCTTCTTGCTGCTCTTCTCTCGTCGTCTTTCCCTTTCCCTTTCTCGTTCGCGGTCGAGAACATCCAAAGCGGACGATTCAGAATTGCTTCTCTGTCTGCCGGCTCGGATACGTTCTTCCTCTCTTCCTCTAGGCCGGGCGCTGTTTGTAGCTGATGCTTTGGCGCCGGACGACTCCATGGAGCCTTTATGGGTGTGACCCGGAGGTGGAGCTCCACGACCTGGAGGACGAGGAGGACCGTTCAGGGGCCTAGTTTGAGGACCACGGGATCTATTTTCGGCGTTCATCGATGGACTAGGTCGACGGGCGGGAGGTTGTGTCCTGTCTGTATCTTCGATTGTAAGGTTGATCTAGTAGCAGAACCGAAAATAGCGGCGGATATGTTTATTAGTTCTCAAACTTGCTCTCTCTTTTGTTTGATTTCCAATTAAGAAGGGAAAAATAGAAAAAAAATGGTGGCGATATTACTCGCGTTTGTTATTCGCGGGATGTACGAAATGCTTTATATTGAGTGGTTGCCCCCCCTTGTCTGTGCTTGATGGTTTGTTTAGACTTACCAATAAGTTTTCAGTTTCATTTCTGGGGGTCGCCTGCTGTTGGGATCGCGACGACGACGATGACGACGGGGCAGCTTGGATCGGCTTGAGTTGGCGGCTACCATCCACTTCGGAGCCAAAAATGTCTTGATCATCGTCGGTAAAGACGTCCAGAAAAGGGTTTCTGGATTGGCGTATGGATGGAGAAGGTAGATCGGGCGATTCAGCCGATACTCTGTTTCGGAAAGGGTTGTTTGAAGCAAAGGGGTTGGTCGGGGCGAATGCTGCTGGCGACGGTCTTCGGTCTGTATAGGCAATATGCGAAGCCGCACGTTAACCACCATGCAAACATGGCACACTAACTTAAAAATAAAACCAAAGATTGCAGGAAAATCGTAGCGTTTGGTTGGAAAGACGTTCCGAGACGGTAAGTTTGCTCGAAATCGACTGGCTCCGTAGGGGATATATTTGATTGATCCGCGCAAGTATCACAAACATCCGTATATACTCTAGTATATATATGTCCATATATATGGCATGATGTATATTCCTTTTCACAAGTGGAAATGAAGGAGGTTCTTCCTTGTCGGCGAAGGTCTCAATTCGAAACCGTGGAGAGAGAGAGAGAGAGAGAGCGTCCACCAACAGAACCTAGCGATCCAAAAAAAAAAAAAAAGGACACTCGGGGAGGTACCATACCTATTGGAGGCTGAGCGACAGACATTGCGAGTTGGGCGACAAAGTAGCAGTCGGCGATGGAGTGTTTAGAGCGAACGGAAGAGGAGGTAAAGTAGGTGATTTGGTTTTGTTGAGTGCCGACGGGGCGTTTGAAGTTTAAGCTGAGAAAAGAAAGAAGGGAGGGAGGAAAGGGAAGAGGAAGAAGAGGAAGAAGAGGTTGCGTTGGGTGTGTGTGTGAACCTGAGATGTCTGGTTTCGAACGACGACAGACAGACAGACAGACAGAACTCAGTTAAAAAAATAAATAAATAAATAAATAAAAAGGAGAGAGAAAGAGAGAGAGGCGGCAGGAGGGCTAGTGATAGTTTGACTGTTTGGCGAATTGATAAAACGATAAAAACGGACGGTGGTACGAGCGACTTGTGGATAGTCGGTTACGAAGGTATCGATTGATTGATTTGATTGATCGATATGGAATGCGATGATGGGGTAAGCAAGTTGTATCAGGTCGGGTAGGGTGTGTGTGTGTGTGTGTGGAAAGGATTGAGAGCAGGAAGTCTGGAAGGTTATCGCGGAGAGAATGTTCACGCCTGGACGAATGATAATAATAATAATAATAGTAATAGTAAGATATGGTAACAGTTGATTGAAACTGATTGTATGTATGTGAGGAAGTATGTATGAGAAGTATTACGGAGTAACGAACGAGCGAGCGATCACAGGAAGTGAATGAAAGTGCAGGCGAGCAGGCGAGCAGGGGGCCCAAGGCAAGGCAAGGCAAGGCAAGGCAAGGCAAATAATCAAATCGCAGAAGCAGCACCCGGCAACCAACCAGATCAGACCATCCAAACCCAGATGGTCTCAGCCTGTCGCTCAGTCAAAGGCGATGATAATTATTAATGAACAAAGAGAACGAATCTGGAGAAGAGGGAAGAACGAGAGCGAAAAGGAAAGACAACACTAAAAGCAACGGCGGCGGCGGCGGCGGCGGCGACAACGGGAAGGGGAGGGGGGAAACTGGAAAAAGGAGGCGAAGGATGACTAGGAAGGACAGGAAAGGACAGGAAAGGACAGGACGGGATGGGATGGGAAGGGCACGATGGATGGGCACGATGGATATGGTGTCTGTCTATCCTATCCTATCCTATACTAAATGCACGCACCGCATGTACATATGTTTGCAGAGAAAAAGGCAGGGCAAGAATCGATGATATAGTAAATGGTATCAATGGTGCATTGTAATTGTATATTATTGTATATTCTTAAGTACATACTTACTTATGGATATATTATTATTACATACGGAGTAAGTGTTCCGGGATCACAAAACAACCCAATGCAATGCTACTTTTATGCTACCCCAACTTTTTGGGGAGCACGGAGTAACCTTGGCCCACTATTAATCAACGAGCGATATATATAAGTAAGTAAGTGAGTACTTAAGTACTTGTGTACTCAAGTAGATTTGAGAGATTGATGGTGTCTTAGGGCCGGTCCTAAATTAGCTATCTTATTCTTATATGTAACTTTGTGCACAAAGAGCTGGGCGTCCAGAAGCGGAGCTGAAAACAAAGGCACCTTGAAATCTCATTTCATGTATACTTTATATATATACTTAAGTATGTATCATTCAGATTCATATTTCGTTCCTGTCGACGGAAGAATACTGATGAACAGCGACAACCTCCAACAGCCATCCATCCATTCATTCATTCACGAATCAGGGGAATCCCCACCGCCCCCCAGTACCGGTGCTGGGGAAGGCTGTCCCTGAACCTTTAGGCAGGAGCAGCAAGCAGGACCCTTTTTTTTTTTTTTTTTTTTTTCCTTTTCTTGTTTTGGAGGGGGGTTTCTCTTTGGTTGGCCGTGTGCGGGTCGCTTTATTTCCAAAGAGAAATTCTGAAGCAAGCTAGTAGCTTGGCCCTGCATGCGCTTTTTCAAAGGGTGGGTTCATATAATATAATACGATATTATTAACAAGTAACATTCGATACGCGACCGCAACGGCAAAAGACAGAAAATAACCACCATCTCATGCACTTAAAAAAGGGTTCGTTTCGTTGACCCTCGGATAATAAAAATGGGGGAGGGGAGGAGGGAAGGAAGAGACAATCATACATATAACCAGCGTTTGGAGGACTAATTTACGTATTCTCGGACTAAGAACTGGGGATAGATACATAGCATATGCGCATGGTTGGAGGAAATTATTCCATTCAAGCTCCCCCTCTCTCTTTTAGCCTGGGGGCCCTCTCGGTCAACTTTGGGAAGGCTCTTTGATATCAAGTGACATCACTCTACATATCTCTCTCTCTTGCTCCCAGGACGGAAAGTCCCCCAAAAAAGTCATCCGAACTTTTTTTTTTCATTTCATTCCTCTCAGCACACAAAACCCATCTAATTAGACTGAACAAGCCATCGAAAGAGACAATAAATCGAAAAAAAATTATGCGTCCCCGATCTCTGTCGCAAGGACTCCGAATCCATTTATTGCTTTCAACAAAATCAAGTCGGGCCCACCAATTGAAAAAAACAAAACTAAAACAAAACATAGAGTGCGCAATTCTATTTTTCGCATAAACGTTTCCCCCCTATAATCAGCATTGCCGCATGAAAAACACATTCAAAATGCCATGAGGGTAGGTAGGCAGGTCTACAGGGGAGGGTATATACTCACCATGCTCAACCCGAGGATCATGGTAATCCAAAAGAAGCAGTTCAACAACGTTTTCTGCCTGCTCAACCAAGGTAAACTCTGCAGCGCGACAATCGGCAGCTGCAACATCTGGCAGAAGAAGCCGTATCCCCGGACTTTCTTCACCAAACAGAACAGCACCAGTTCGTGGAGGATCGAGGATATCAGAAATGTGATGAATGTAGCGATACCCCGGGATACATGCTCGCGGGAGGCTCCGTAAACATGTCGCTTGAACCAATGATGGACGGGGATATTCCACTCTCGAGAAAACTCGAGCCAGTTGCAGGAGTTCCACCAGTCACTATCACACACTCACACGGACAACAACAAAAGTTTTGCACACCGCATTAGTATCGTTTCTCACGATTACGAATGTCGTTATTATTTTGTGGGGAAGGAAAGGATGGATTTCTTTGAATTTTTTTTTTACGTACGAGTAAAACCGACGGTCGGCAAACCGAGTAATCTCCGCGAACGCGCCCAAGACATACTCGAAAATCACAAGGAACACCAACAGGAACGAAACCATAAAGGGAAAGAGTAGGCTGTTGATACTCTCCCCGAGCACCAACAATGCATCTGACACCGTGTGTTGCTCCTGTAAACGTGCTGTCGCGTCTCTCATCTATCGGATACATTCCGTCAATCGTCTTTTTTAGCACTCGTTTCAAAAAAAAAAAAAAAAAAAAAAAAAAAAAAAAAAACCTGCTTCAAAGAATGAAGAATTTTGGAAATAAATAAACCTACCACGGGCGCGATAAATTCCTCTGACGTGAGCGTCAGCAAAAACACACACCCAAACACCGCTGCCCCCTTTTCCGCCACTATTCTCCACCTCACCTTGGGCGTTCGAGGATATTCGATCTCGTAGCATAAAGTGGGACAGAGCAGGTAATCGAGATAGTTCGTCCAGGTAAGATTTCTCGGATATTGTGTCATCCCTGTTGGCGAAGTGAGCTCGTACGCAAGCACTTCGCGTAGAGCTGTATCCGATTTCGGTTCCGTGCTCAATATGTTCTTATCCAGTTGGTGCAGCCTCCTCTCGGTCTCGCAGAGATGACCGTTGTAGAAGGCATACGAATGCATCTTCATCAGCAGTACCAATGTATGTAGCGTGAAAAACACCTGATGCGTCCTGCAAAAGCCGATACATAAAAACCAAAAATCAGCCCATTCTGTAATCCGCTTGATAGAAGAAAAAAAAAGTATCACCCATTGAAAGGGATTTTTTTTTATCACATACCACACCCAGTGACGTGCAAAGGGCCAGTAAACCCAGATCCCTAGCCATATCAGCTGTAACAGATACTGAATTGCATATCCACCGTTCCCCCACCCAACGCCTAAATGTCGTAACCTCCAAAACTTGTGCAATGGCAGGGTGAGCGAAGTGCTCGCAACCATCAAAAGATCGGAAATAGCCAAGACCTGTAAATCGTCCGTGAAGAGCGAAAATATCGAAGTTCTGAAAACTCGGCCAGTCTCCTTTATGTTTCTGGCCCCGGTGGTCAAAACCATGATGAACAACCCGACCCAAAAGAGGGTGAAGAAGCCTCTGAAATCGTGGTGTTGGGATTGCGGGTCGAAATGGCTGACACGCTCCTCATAGTCGACCGTGGGGAAGAGCTTCCTCCGCTTCTGCTTTTTCGCGTGGTGTATCGATTTCATGGACGGCGGGGCGTCCGGAGGTAACGGCGTCGATCGGCCGCTGGACAGGGCGTCGTCATCGATATGATGTGATATTTCAGGCTTTAGATGAGATCCCTTCGTCGTCGTCGCCGTCGTCTGCCGAGACCGGAGACCGGAGCTGTCTGGCCGTTCGAGACTGGCGTTGGCGCCGTTGAGAATGGACCTCACGTTCGCGTCTGTGTATCCGTTTGAATGTGCCATAATGTCGTTGTCGAGTGTAGTGATAGCATCGAAGAACGGAGCAGTTTCCAACTAGGAATAAGGAATAAGGAGGAAGGGAGGTGATTATAAAGATAGGAAAGATTAAAAAGGAGGGGTGGGGTTGCTTCAGGATGTGTCCTTATCTTTGAGCGACTGGAGTTACCTAGGTGAGCCTAGGGAGTCGACGGAAGCATAAAGACCGTTTCGTATACGCGCACATAACGATAATCGAAAAGGGGAAGCTATCCTTTCCTTTTTTCAGCTCTGAGGATATTATAACACTATAATCTTAATTAAGTGTGACAGGTGTGGAGTGATGGCATTAATCACCCGACGTGAAGTAAGGACATCATTCGGACAATAATAATCTCTCTCTCTCTCCGAGTCTCTCTCTCTTACGGTCTCTTCTCGGTAGCCTCGGCTGCTGCGGTTGAGGATGGGAGTTGATCCCAGCAGCCTTACGTCATATCGATGCGCGGCGAGACGAGATGAGGACCCTCGCCAAGACTGTCCGCATAAGCCGCATAAGCGTCCTTTTTTAACATGTAAAATATAATACAAATATAATAAATCGCAGACCAATGAAGACCACCGCCCTCTGCTGACGGATATATACTTACTCAAGTATATAGCGATAATGATTGATATAATAGTGTGCACGTGTGATAGTTAATAATGTACACCTGTTATAAAAAAAAAAAAAAAAAAAGTTATGCTCATAGTCGATCGGCGGAGACGCCAATATGACCTGATTACACCAACCGGTGCCCAACATAAACATCATATGCATATATGAACCCCAACCGTGGGGGAAAATCAAGATTTCATAGATGCGATAAAACTATCCAGGTTCAGCTCGTCATACTGGTTCTCATCCCACAACTCGCCGATATCGTCCAGTATACCCTTCGAGCCCTTCTTGATCGGATTACCGTCGATATCCATAACCTCGTCCCCATCTCTACTATCCTTCTTATCTCCAACATCTACATCCCCGAAATTGAATAAATCCAATAACTGATCCGTTTCCATAGTTGCTAATCCTGCGTTTTGCTGGTTTACGACAGTAGACGCAACATCTAACTTGAATCGTTGTAAACTATTTTTTTTTTTTTCACGTTAGCTTGCATTCTTTAAACAAGACGAAAAATGACCCGAAAAACTTACTTCATAATCTTCTCCTCTAGCGTTCCTCGCGTGATCAATCTGTAAACATTCACGACCTTCTTTTGACCAATACGATGCGCGCGATCCATGGCTTGCATATCTTTCTGAGGATTCCAGTCGTGTTCCACAAATATAACCGTATCCGCACCCGTCAAATTCAAGCCGAGACCTCCGACGTGCGTCGTGAGCAACAAGACATCGATCGAAGGGTCACTGTTAAACTTGGTAACCATGTCTTGTCGATATCTAGGATCCGTCGCGCCATCCATTCGGAGGTAGGACACCGTTGGTAGCAGCTTCTTGAGTACATCACTCTCAACGATATCTAACATTTCCTTAAGCTGGCAAAATATTAACGCTCTGTGCTGACTAATGGCATTCGAAGCGACCGCGAAATCGTCGTCTCTTGCCGATGCTGTCGCTCCGATACCGCAATCAACCAACAAATCTCTGAGAGCGGAAAGCTTTGGAGCGTGCGCGGGATCTCGTATGGATGTGTTCTCTTGGGCTAATTGCTTCTGGATAGTTGCGTATTTCGGATGCTTTTCGTTCAAAATCAGAGCAGGCGAGTTGCAGAGTTTGCGCATGTACTGGAGAGCTTGGAAGATGTGCTGCTTGGCTTCTTTGCCACCGCCAGAGGAAGCGGGCAGATCCTTGCCCTGCTTTTTCGAAAACTCCTGGTATAGCTGCTTTTGTAGGTCGCTGAGATCACAGTAGTAGTTCTGGATAATCTTCGGGGGTAGGTCGTCGAGTACCTCTTCCTTCAGTCGTCGGAGGACGAAAGGTAACACCTGTTTGTGAAGCGCCTCGATGGCGAGAGCTCCAGCCTCCTGCTCTTTTGACGAGCTCTTGCTGTTACGGCTGTTGGCAATCGGTTTGGCGAATCGATCCATAAAAACTTTCTCGGTTCCCAAAAATCCAGGCATCAAAAAGTCGAAAAGAGACCACAATTCCAAGACATTGTTTTGGATTGGGGTACCAGAGAGTATCAACCTATGGTTGGCTCTAATCTTCTTCACGGCTTGGCTCAATTTCGCTTTAGAGTTCTTGATAATGTGGCCTTCATCAAGAACACAGTAATTCCAATCATGTTTTGAGATATGTTCTAAGTCGTTTCGGCAAATATCGTAAGAGGTTATGACGATATCAGTACTTCCAAGTAAGTGTCGTAGCTCCCCACGTTCCGAGGGGTTACCCACATATACGAGACTCGTGAGGAATGGAGCGTATTGTTTGATTTCTTGTTGCCAGTGTCCAGAGAGGGTGGAAGGGCAGACGATTAGAGAAGGTATCGCTCTTGACTCCGGGTTTTGTGTTTTGCTAAAGTCTTCGGCACGCAAATGGTGATCGCTAGCGACGATACATATTGTTTGTAAGGTTTTCCCAAGTCCCATATCTAGAATACTCGATTAGTATGCCGACCAAGAGCGAAGACAATTGAAAAAAACTCACCATCGCATAGGATGCCGTGGAGATGATATCTGTTGAGAAATGCGAGCCAATTGACACCCTCCTGTTGGTAAAAACGGAGCTCAGCTTGGATGGCAACCGGAAGATTGAATGGTTCCACTTTATGCACGTCAAGCATCTGTGCGATAAATTTCCTCTCCTTGTCACGCCCCTTCAAAAGCTCCTCTGGGAAACCTGGGGGATCTGGAATACCGGCTTCCAACGGTACGAGCTTGATTAAAGTTGCAAATGCGGTCGTCGCTAAGCGCCGAATATCGTTATCCGAATCGCTCATCCTTCCGAGCACTGGAACGATGAGGAAAATGACGAATGGCAAAATATCGGTTTCCATGGCTGATATCAAATGGTAGATTAGTTCGATAACGCCTTGTCTCGTTCGAACTTCCAAACCATTAGAAATAGAAGGTAAAATGTCAGTTACCAAAGTTTTCATGCCATCGATAGTAATGATGCTACAAATTGTTGCAAAACATTTCGCCGCAGCGTATCGAAGGACCGAAAATCTTGATCTTAGTGCTTTAATAATATATGGGAAGAGAGAAATAATGTGAGAATGAAGGTCGGTATGAAATTTAGGAAGCAAAGCACGAATTGTTGATAACCCGTCAATGATCTCTTGACCTAGTAGACTATCCTTGTCCAAGATGGACTCGGGTAGTTGATCTTCCTTGAAACCAACGATAAGTGATCGTTCCATAGAATCCAACAATCGAGGAACCTTGTCGAACAGGTCTTTGCCGAACGATTGAGCAAAGTGATCCAAAGCTTCTTTCGCGCCGCGACGTTTGATCCTTGCGAGCCTAGATTCTCGTTCAAATTTTGTTGGATCCGCATGGTCTTTTCTATCTTCTTCTTTTTTGAGCGACAGTATTGAAATCTCAAGGCTTTCATTGATGTGGAACTCGGGTGTCTCCGATGTATCCACCACCAGGAAGGAACAAAGATTCTTAGTCAATTTGTCTGCAACCGGTACGCGTCCTCTCTGCGAGCAAAGGTCAACGAGACCCGCCACAGAATGTGCTGACCTTCTTTGCAAATCCACATTCTCTTCTGCTTTAACGCTATCCATGACACCACGGATGACTGGATTCAACTTCTTAGGGAGGATCTGTGCCGCAATCATGGCGCCGGCAGCAGCAGCAATTATGCGTACGTCTCTGACTTCCTTTGCGCTCTTTGCCTCTTCGATCGCATGAGCGGCTTGGTTCTTGGCATCTGCTAGAGCGTCTGTAGCTAATATGCGCTGACCGGATGGCATAATCTTTTTCAGGCGATTGTATTCTTCTTCGACTACCTTTTCGGCATGAGCCAAGCTGAAGGATTCGGGACCGGCATCTGCTTCTCCTTGGACGACGACTGCGAGGGTAGGTGTCTTGCTTGGGTTCATCTTTCCAACATTGATAAAAGTATTAAGCAAGTTATGGCATTGCGATCGCACGATCTTCATATAAGGCACCAAATCTCTGTAAATCGGAGGCCGTTCGGAGTTGAGCAGGTTCTCAACTTCATTCACAAAGCCCTCTTTCAACGGATTTTCGGCGGAACATTTTTTGCAGTACTCTTCGACAACCATCGCTGCGACTAATTGGGTTGAAGAATATGGCGATCGCAAATAGTTTACTATTGTGGAGGAGAATACCTCCATCGTCGTCTCGAGGGGCCAGACGCTCATGGCTTTTCCAATGGCTTTAGCTCCGGAGATCTTGGTCTTCATGATGACATCGTAGCCTACCAAGTCCACGTCTCCCTGCATGATGTGACCGTCAAGGTTGTGTGACGCAACTTGGGATGGAGGTATGTCTTCGAACTTCGTGCTCTTTTTACGCCCGCGGCCTCTCCCCGGCCCCGTTTTCTCTTCGGTGGCGGCGGAGGGCTCTGCGCGAGGCGGCGGTCTCATGGTTTGTAGGAAAGTTTGGCCGGAAGGCTTGATGAAGAGAGACATGTCCATGGGATATGGGTTTCGGGATATCCCAATCGGCGTCATTAGAAGCGTTATCAACGGATCGACATGGGGTCGGAATTGTGAACTAAAGGCGTAAGCGTCCTCGTTCGCGTACTCTTGAACCACCGTCAGCCATAGTGATAACGAAAGATCCAGGACGGCTTCATTGCGTTCGACAAGCATGTTTTGGAAGATGAGTCTCAGAGCTCTGCCATCTACCCAACCTCTACTTCCGGAACCTTGGATTCCAAGGAAAGTAAGTAGAGCGCGTAGCACGGCACTTCTGACGCTAGTGATCGTGTGGCGCAAGAAGGGGAAGAGTCGAGGGACCAAAAGAGAGAACGATTGCCTGGAGCATTGATTAATGGGGGGTTCATAAAAATAATAATCGGGGATAAAACACTTACGAAGGATCGGTTTCTGCCTTGACTCTCATCGTTTCCAGAACCTCAGGGAATGAACATAGTTTGGCGAGCAAGTCCATGACATGACCGGTAGAGGCCGTTAGGTCGTCCTTCAAATGCGATAAACATTCCCAGACAACGCTAGTCAGGTCGTCAACAGCATGAGGTCGTAGAGAGACGAATTCGGCAGCTATGGGAAGCATGGTTGCTGCACTTTCGGCGCGAACGTCGTCATCATGGTCTCGAAGACCCTTCATCACAGCGGAAACTACGCCATCAAGAATGTCAGGTTCCTCAACGAATAAATCGCTGCGGACTACCACAAGATACTTGAGCCCTAGCATTCCACCGTGACAGATCTCCCATATGCTTTGTGACATATCAAGGTCGTCCTGCATGACCATTCGTCGAAGGATCTTGTACACTTCGTACACGGAACCTTGCGGGATGTGTTTCAAAAGGGCACCTAAGGCCTGGGAGGCAGCTTCTCTCACCGGGGCGACAACCTAAAGGATTTCATGAGACGGGTGTTTTAAACGATGATTTAAACGAGGGTGGAATACGTACATTGTCAGCGGCATAGTCACTAAATCTATCCAAAACGAAGATACAACAGAGACGGCAAGCGATATTATCCAGCCATCGCTTGTTAGCTGCGTCGTTCTCTCTCTTTGTTTTTCCCTTAGTGCGGCCCGCACCGGGACCTTGGTATCGGATCAAATCGCGGAGAGCCATGGCAGCACCGTGGCGTACGATCCAGGAAGGATCAAAGAGATCGACAAGCAAGATATCGGCAAGCCGTTCGAACGGCCATACAGAGTCGTCAGCCTCGACTTGCACAGTGGACGAGGGAGGTAGGGCGGGTCCCTTATGCTGGACGACTATCTTGCCATCGTCCTGGGGTTGCTGGGTATCCAAGCTAAAGTAATCGGCTGCCCCCTGATTGCCTTCGGACTGTTCCTGTTTGACAGGATGCGGGGTGGGGTCATCTGGTAAAGCTTGGGGATCAGAGCTAGGCCGTCTGTAGGCCGGCGTGGAAAGATCAACGACCCTGACCTTATTTGCATGACTCTTCGCGTTCTGCTTCGCCTTGCGCTTCATCATATTCTGCTGGCGTTTGCTGAGAGCTGATTCTTCACCGTTTGCAGGGCTCTGTAGGCCAGCCGAAAGGGGGGGTTCCCGAGGAGACATGGCGGAATGGACGACGGGTGAGAAGATGGCAGCGGTTTTCGGTTGGTTGGCGAGAGAGGTATCTATTCGGGGGGTAGGTGGGATGGCGTGGGCCCCAGAGGTAGCAAAATCCTTCTCCTCGACAAGATCGTCGTCTAGGTATTCGCTCGCCATGCCTAGGGTGTTTCTAACGTTTTGTTTTTGACGCTGCAGTCTTTCAGCGGGATCAAGATCGGCCAGGGAGTAATCGTATTCCTTGCCCAGACTGCCCAGCAGCTTTGTGCCATTTTTGATGACGGATTTGATATCAAACGTCTCAAATTCCAGGTAGTCTTTGTCATTTGGAAGGCCGGCCTCGGACTTGACGGCTATATCATCATGTCCTTCTTCTTCCTTTTTGATGGTTTCAACTTGGGCAACGGGATGGGTCTTATCAGGGTTCCAAGGATCTGAGTATTCCAAGATGCCACCGACGGCCTTGGAGGCGGCCATACGTGTGTCCCATTTTTTGGAGCGAAGATAGGGAAGAACACGACCGAGAAGGTTGAAGACTTCTTCGGGATGACTCTTTTGAACATCGGCGAGCTGGGAGGCAGCTGTGTTTCTGACCAGGGGCGTAGACCCAGTTTCGAGAAGTCTAAAGAAGGAATAAAAGAATAACAAAAGTTAGGTTGACCGAATTTGATATAGGTGTTTTTTTTTTTTTTTTTTTTTTAAATTGTATGAGAGAGAGAGAGAGAGAGAGTACATACGTGACAAGCCTATCTAATCTTGACATGATGTAGTATTATTACTATTTAGGACGATTGTGGTGATAGTGATAATGTTATTGATGTAGAGTTACAGCCATAATTGGGTATGGTAAGGGCTGACTGATGATTTTTTGGAGGAGAACGGGATAGTTATGGCAGCAGCGGAGGGAAATACGTGACGAGCGTGGATGGTGGATGTTTGATGTCAATATTGATGGGAATGTGTTGATGTGTTGCAGATGAGGTTGGAGGTTAGTCTCATATTTTGTGGACCAATCTAAATGATGCTGCTGGATGGGCTGGCTGTTTGTCTAGCTGTCTGGCTGTCTGGCTGTCTGGCTGTCTGGTGGGTTTGGGCGGGCAGGCAGGCAGGCAGGCAGGCAAGCAAACCAAGCAGTGGCGAGAAAAAGGTGCCTTGTGCGAAGGAACGTTTCGGGGGGATGGCCGGGCTTTAACTGATCAAACACCCAAATACCCCATTTTATATCATTCGCTCGCTCGCTCGCAGCGGCACCCACCACCCTGGCCAGTCAAAGAAAACCCATAGTGCGCAGCATAATTAATCGTGTGCGTACAATCAATCTTATCAGCCCAACGCGTGGTTTCCTTTCCACTAAGGATCCATCCCCCCCAATCACTCCATTCATTTGCTCATTCCAACAGGCAAAAAAAAAAAAAAAAAAAAAAAGAGGGCTGAAACAAATGGTATATCGGAATCCCTCACATTCATCTACCGATGGTTTCCGGACAGAAATGCCCTTTATGTGCTCTTGACGGTGGATACTACAAAGAGGTGATGAAAGACGCGTCGTCGTCCCGATCACATCCTGTCACCCACTATCCTCATCGCTTTTTTTTTTATCAGATAAATCTTATCTCGTACTTAATAATACACTGCTGTGTTGCCTGTGATCCTTTTGGACCCCTGGCTTGACGCGTTTTGTGTATGTATGACTGGCTGCTTCCCAGCTAATTTTATATCGAATCCAGCTTCGCCAAGTACCAAGCTTTTTCGAGATACGAGTGAGTGATAATTAGCTGGGAGACTCTTTGGAATGGCTTCTTGGTATAGACTGTGCACGACCCATTCCTAGCTACGACTATTATCGTAACATGATCAACGTCCTTGAATAATTTCGACCGCAAGCTGTATACAAAATCTTGCCATTCCGAGCTTCGGTTACTCGCTCACTTTGAAGATAAATGAACTAGCACTAGCCAGCGTGTACTTACTTACTTTGATTGGCTTGGTCTCCGATATTTCCTCGGCTTCTTTGAGCTGCAGTAGTAGCTTCTTCCTCTACTGCCGTTGCTGCTACTTGCACTTGCTGCCTCTCTAATAAGCCATCGCCGTTTAATTATCGTTTTGTATCTTCTTTAAAGTCCGAAACGGACAGGGAAAAAATACGTAGAATCGATTCACCAAGGCCAGCCTTCTTCTTCCTCTTCTTCCTCTTCTTCTTCCGTGTGCTGTTGTGCGACCTCATTCCTCTATACGTCTTCCGGTTGTTATAATCGTAATCCCAGCTACGTCACATGACTGCCAGCTCTCTCGTGCAGGGGGGAAACGAAACCCATTTTCGACAGTCCTGTCCTGTCCAGTAGCAGCAGCAGCATCTCAGCTAAAGAAGAAGCAAGTTAGTCAGCCCCCTTCCCGCCGTCGTCGTCTTCGTCGTCGTCCCCTTCTTCTTTCCTCGCTTCTCGATTCTTCTCGAAAACCGCCGGCATTTTCCCATCCAGACGACTAATCACGGCCTCATCCACTGGACTTGTTTCCCGTCTCGGCCTACATGCAATGGCTTCAAGCTACAACCCCGTGTCCCAACCTCAGTACGACGGCTCCCCTCACCATCATCAGTATGCTTCCCCAAGCAATCAGCAACCGTCATCACAACAGCCACCTCGTCATCATCCCCAACCACAACCTTACCCTCCTCCCAAACAAAACTCTGCTCCTCCCGGCACCTTCCAACCCGGTACCAAGATTAGAGTCGGTTCGCATAATTGCGTAGTCGAGAGATACCTTTCCGAAGGTAAATAAATACACCTCTAGAAATAATAATAATAATAATAAAAAAGCCTAGCATCTCCTTGAGAAAAGCTTTAGAGTAGCTTCGAATCATGCTAAACAGCTTTCTTTATCCCCTGTGAATAGGAGGTTTCGCCCATGTTTACGTTGTTAGGATCGATCAGGTCGTCGATGGCACCAATATCGCTGTCCTCAAGCGGGTTGCCGTCCCGGATAAGGAGGCGCTGGCGAACATGCGGACGGAAGTAGATACCATGGTAGATACCCAACTCTCAACTCCGTCAATTCCGTCTTTTTGAGAGCCATTGCAGACTCTCTAGTCTGCTGGAGGATTTACCTTCGCTAATACCAAGCGGGTCTGTTGATGGACTAGAAAAGGCTTAAAGGGCACAGACATATCGTAAAATATATCGACTCGCACGCGTCACATCTGAAAGGAGGTGGCTACGAAGTCTTCCTCTTGATGGAATACTGTGCAGGTCGGTTATTGGCTTAAACATATTATACTGAATGGATCTGGTTTTCTAATCATATGCAATGCAGGTGGGGGGCTGATCGACTTTATGAACACGCGGTTGCAACATCGACTCACCGAGCCCGAGATTCTAAAGATCTTTAATGATGCTGCCGAAGGAGTCGCATGCATGCATTATCTTCAACCTCCGCTGCTCCACCGGGATCTCAAAATCGAAAACATCTTGATAACTCCGGAACCGAGAACCTACAAGCTTTGCGATTTCGGTTCCTCTGCCGAACCACGTCCCGCTGGGTCCAACGTAGCTGAATGCAGGACTATCGAGGAAGATATTCAAAAGCATACGACATTACAGTACCGCTCCCCGGAGATGATTGATGTTTTTCGAGGGCAGCCAATAGATGAGAAATCTGATATTTGGGCTCTCGGCGTGTTGCTCTATAAACTATGTTATTATACGACACCATTCGAGGATCAAAGCCAGCTCGCCATTTTGAACGCCTCCTTCAAGTATCCCCCGTATCCCCAGTTTTCGCCGCAGGTGAAAGGCCTGATTGGTGAGTATTAGCTCTCGTCATCACTCGCAAATTCTTTACTAACTCTAAAAAAAAAGGATCAATGCTTCAGGAAGATCCTAAGAAACGCCCCAATATCTACGAAATCGTTAGCACGGTTTGTAGATTACGTGGGAAAGAGGTCCCGATTAAAAATGTAATAGAACCCTTTTACTAATTCTCTGAAATTCTAAATGGCTAACAGCACGATAGATTTACAACAAGCCTGCAAACCGTAGCACCGGATCATTACCGACTTCTCCACCAGTGACGAACTATCCCACGGCTGCTTTGATAAAGGAAGCCCCTGTAGCTCCTCCAAAAGCGGAGATACCCCAGATTCAACAGATGAGACGAGGCCGGCCACCAAAACCAGACTCTGATGGTTCTCGTAAACCAGCTTCATCAACATCCCGGCCCCCCGCCAAAGCAAGTAATGACCCCTTTGCAGCGCTTGATGTTGCGACCAAAGACGACGACATCTCATCACGATTTCCGAGTGTCGAACAATTCTCATTACTCCACGATCAAGGCGCGAGATTCGACTTTGGGGCCTCGCCCCCGGAGAGTCCTCTGGCGGCCAAGAGTAACCTCAGCACGAGAGTTATGCAAAAGCTAGCCGATCAAGCATTTGACGAAATGCCACCCCTCGCCGCCTCAAAATCGCAGCCGCCACTTACTGAACCGCCGATGAAATCATCTAACAGCTTATCTCCACCGGAGACCAGAAGGAGCAGGACTGGCACCGGGGAAGAGTATGCCTCGAGACCTATTATGATATCGCAAGGGACCATGACCAGCCCGTCTCCGAGCCCGTCACCTCTACCTCGAAGTGCGACCATTGAGAAATATAGACCAAAACCGATCGAGAGCAAATCTGCGACACACACACCAACGGGTACGTATATGAGACCGCCAGTGGCAGAGCACAGGTCTTCGTCTACATCGCCTTACAGTCCAGCAAACCTCGCGAGAAGATCGTTTGAACCTCCCAGGCCCGTATCGACCATCGGTTCAAGGCCAGCAACATCTGGAAAAGCACGACCAAAGAGCACACATATCGAATCTAATCTAGATTTCTTGCGTGATTTGGACTTCTCTTCTCGATCAAGGAACAACAATCCAACCCCTAAGAAACTGGAGAATAGTACTACCGGCCGTTCAACATCCTCGGTTGCATCGGAGCACATTGAATCAAGCGTGGACTTTCTTCGGATGTTGCAACTTGAATCCGATGCTTCCAAGGGCGGCAAAGTCGATAAGCGTGTGGCGAGCTCCAACCCATCCAGCTCGAAACATAAAAAGACGCCATCCGTCACACTTGCCAATACGAAAAATAAACTTGCGGGTCGGTTTGAAGAAGCTTTCAAACGGTTCGAAACGGGAGGTCCTGATCCAAAAAGAGGTGGCAAATCGCCTCGTCATGATATCAGCGAATTTCCATCGGACGATTATGTGGATCAACAATACAATGATTTAGAAGTAAGCAGTTCAGAAATTCCACCGGAAATTCGAAGAGAAATGGAAAAGCGACAACTCCAGGAAGAGGAGAGAAGGGTAGAAGCTGCCGCTGCTGCGTACAAGCAATCGGTTGCGGAGAGGGGAGCCGGAGGACGACCACCAAGACCGAGAGCTGGGTCTATTCAACGAAAGGTCCAAGCTCTCCTCAGCGATGACGAAAAATCACAAGCTCCACGCACCGCAGGAGGATATGGTCGTTACACAGATGGTACCACCTCGTCATCAAAGCCACACGAGGCTCTTGAGAAGCAGCTCCAAGACCTGTCAATGTCTGATTCCATATCCAATTCGGAATCCAATACGGCATCGTCTGAGCCGCCTCCTTCCGTTAAATCCCTTGTTAATCGCTACGCCCGGTCCGGGACAGAGCCTCAACCGGTTGCCCATGCTTCAACTGGCCCGGCCCAGACATCTACCCCTCGCCCGGCTCCCCCGCGGCCAGGCCCCAAGCCTGAGAAGCTGAGAAAGCTTGTCCCTGGCGAGCCCCGGCCCGACCCTGCATACGGGTCTTCGAGATCAGAGTTGAAAGTATCACCGGTACAGGATGATCCGTCACCCGGCCCTAGCGGAAGGGACGATGAGCTCTTAGACTTTCGAAAACGATACCCCAGTCTTTCCGGGACGGAATTTGAGAGCGTCGGGACCTACGCGAGGCGGTGAGGGTTCTTTCTTTGACTGCTGAGAGCTCCGTCGGACAAAATGAGAGCACGAGTGAGCGAGTAATTGCGTCCCGATTGAATCCCTTGTCCTTGCGTATCGAAATGAACCCCCTTTGCGACTTGGTGTCTCTTTTTGTCATTACTTTTGTCATAAGATTTCTTGTGTTCATTCTCAGCGATATCCCGTGTTTTTCTAGCCCATGATTCCTGTAAAAAGATAGAGCCGTTCGTGCAAGTTTTTTTTTTTCTTTTCTTTCATCATTACAATTACCATAATCACGAGAACATTGAGACGCAGCGATCGATCAATTCTAAAAGGATGACCATTTCTAAGCTTAATCGTGAAGAGCCGAAAGAAGGTGGAGAGGGAAAAAAAAAAAATGCAACCATTGAGGCTTACGGTTCCAATATAGAAAACCTCTTACCCTTTTTACGTTTTCCTTCCGTAATGCTAACGAGAAGATCATCATTTGACGGTGCCCACTTTACGTATATTATATTTCGAGACGATTTTTCGAACCAAGTGTGCATAGAGCGGACTCGGGCTGGGAACCTGCTTTTTTTTTTTTTTTTTTTTCTCTTCCCGTCTTACGAGAATCAACGTAACATACTTGAGTACTTACTTGAAGGAGATGAAATGCTTACGACGGGCTAAATTAATAATATGAGAAAAAAAAAACTCGGTGGCACGCGCATGCACCATTGTATTTTAGTCCCGGCCGATATTAATTGAGGTCTCTAGCCTCAAGGTCATTGGCTTAGTTACCGGGAGCGGCATTGGATGCGATGCTATGCATGCAAGCGAGCAAGCAACATTATATTTACTGTAATCGAGAGAGAGAAAAAAGGAATGTCCCGAGAGACTAAGAAGTAGTTTTAGAGATGACTATGATGATGATGTTCCCGAGTTAACTTCTCCATGTCAGATCTTTAATGTTACGTCTCCTTCGGCAGATGGGGAGCGAAAATGTGAACGTAAAAAAAAATACCACATTTACAACACGACGCACGGGGGAAAGTCGCTAAAAAAGGTTGACGACCTTGGCGTTTCGGGTTTACCTTGGTTGAGTCTAGTTTAGTTTAGTTCTAAACAATTGAAAGCCTTGGTGCATGGACCAAACTAACGTTTCAAACCCTAGAATATGGGGCTCCCGAAAATACTTAATAATTATTCAATACCGTCGTCAACCGAATCACGATCGCACGATTGTTATTATTTTAGAAAAAAAAAATAATAATAATAATTTAAGATTCAAAATTCAAAAATAAGCATTAAAATCTCACCCCACCGATGAGGATTAACCTCAGCATTGTCTTACGAAGTAAGGGATCCGTAGAGGAAGAAGCAAGAAGCAAGAAGCAAAGAAGGCTTGGTTCGAAAATCGGAACCATGGTGTTATTGGATTCCCCAGATTATCCTTCGGATGTTAACTTTCTTCCCACAACCTTAATCGAGATAGGCAGGAAAATATTCATATAGAACTGCAATTGAATGATTGAAGTGTTAATATAGAATACGGTTATGGATGGAGGCATGGGGTCGTGCCCGCAACCTAACCGGGTTCATGACTAAAAAGTTTGGCAACCTGACGTCCTCTTTCTCCGTCCTTTTTTCTCGAGGACAATAGAGATACATGTCATCGAAGTATCTGGGAAGTACCCTTAAGACTCTACCCATTTCATGAAAGTGTGGTTAATTCGTCGGGCGGTCCCCGTTTTTGTCCATGGTAGGTTGTAAGCAGGAGCAGCAGGAGCAGCGTCGTCACACTTGAAAAAAAAAAAAAAACGCGCTGCGCTGCCGCCGGTCTCGGGAGAGAAATTTAATGATGATAATAATAGAGAACCGTGAAAACGTTTTTTTTTTTTTGTTGGTGGTTGGGTTAGTCCGTATCGAGGCTCGTGAGCTCTCTTCGATAGCTTTTCTCTTACACCGAGCCCGAGTCAGTATGATTAGACGTCAGGTGGTCCCCGCTTTTGAAGGGAATATTTTTTCATGTTATACGTTAGCAAGCGTCTTTTTTTTAAACCCCGCAATTTCATTAAAATACTGGATCGAGTATCTGTTCAATCATTCTTGCAAGGTCGTGTGATTTGTTCATCCATTCATTTCAATTTTCGTTCATCGAAACAATACCCAAAAAACTAGGGGGATTCGATGATGGCGACTGAAACCAATCCGCTTGAAATCGTAGAGTGGTCCCTTGGTACCTTCCGACCAAAGCAGAGCCGGCATCTCACTCCCTTGCCAGGGTTGTTTCGATCGATCGTAGTATAGAATGTCGAATCCATGGAGACAAAAAAGAAAGAGAGCGATGGTGGTAAATCTTGTTTTTCTCTTTGCAATTTTTTGATTAATTTTTTTTCTTTCTTGTCGTAATGTTGTGCGCTCGAGCTAAGAAGGCTAGCTAGGCTAGTTAACCAAGTTAAGTAGTTGAGTACATGTAGCTAAGCTAAGCAAAGCAAAGAAAGAGCTGAGCGGAAGCGATACCCCGGGATCCACCTCTTCCCCAGATTTTTCTTTCCTTTTTTTCCCTGTCTTTTCTTTTCTTTTCTTTCGTTCGTCTTTGTGGGATCTTTCATTTTGGTCCTTTTCCCCCGTTAAACTACTTGGAGAGGTACTCTTTGTCGAATCATCGTATACACTTAGCTCCACTTTGATATACTTTTTTTTTTTCTCTTCTATTTTAGCTTCTGTGGAAGATTGGAAAATGGATAACCTGCGCCACGCACATGTTGTTGCAACTCGACTGTGTGGTGGGGAAATCAGGTAAAACTAGTCTCTACCAGGTGCCAGAGGCGAGAGAGAGGTCTCCTACATGTACATGTACGTACTCAAGCAAGTCGTATGTATGTTCGATTTCATGCACCCCGGATTTTTAGTTTCTTTTTCCTCCCCAAAGAGCCGGGTCTCAACGTCTTTTTTTTTTTTTTTTTTCAACTAGGGGAAGGAAAGGAAGAAAAAAAGGCAAAGAGGGAGAGGGAGAGGGGAAAAGGGAAAGAGATCTCTTGGGATTGTGGAGAAAGGGAAGGAAAGGGAGACCTAGCTGGTTTCTGCTGCGCGCATGAGGGATTTCCATCATATGTGCGCCCGACTGTTGGCTGGACACGAGGGCACCACTACGCAGACCGCATTCAATTTTGCACTACGATGGATGGGATCCAGCTGGTCGAGTTGAATGGGCAGAAGCTACATAAGCTAAGCTAATTTAATTAGCAGTCCAGCCGGGGGTTCCAGCCAGTTCATTCTGTCAAACTGAACTCCACAGGGCTAATTAATCGATTGATTGCACTCGATTGATTGATTGATTGATTGATTCGCTCCACACAGCTCGGTTAGGAGCATCCCGTATATGCATATTGCACTTGCAATAAACTCGGGAAGAATAGAGTACGTGCATGAACCAGCGGATAAAACGCCGGTCTTTTTCAACGAATTTGAAAGTTAAGTACTTTTTGATCGAATTAAACCCCGAAAGTCTAAAGGACGCCACGTATTCAACACATTGCGGGGAAGCTATAATAGAAGCTCCCCTTTTTTAGCTCTCTCGCTAGCTTCAAAGAAAAAAAAAAAACAAGAAGAGAAAA
>LDDX01000040.1:0-55835 GCA_012184315.1 Arthrobotrys entomopaga | reverse complement strand
ATAAAATAATTTTATTTTTATTTTTTTATTATTAGTATTTTTTTTCTTTTTAATAACTAAAGTCATCTTTTTTTATTAAGCAATTATTATATATTATTTAGTTATTATATACTACTTAATTAACACCTTTAATTAGCTTATAGCCTCAGGACCCCTAAGATCCTCTCTGAATATCATCCTATTTCACATACATTAGTTAGACCCTTGCACAGAAAATCAAAATCGCACTCAACAATGTATAAGCTTAGGGTTGAAAAATTCGTTTACCAATGCGACTACTATATTGTTCGTGACTACACAATCTTCTTTTCTCCATTTTAACAAATTTCAGTATTTTGGTCCTAACCAGCTGATAAACTTTCTAGCATGATATCGACAAATGCCGAGAGGCAAACTCACCCGGTCATCCTATCAGATATGAAATCATCTCGTTCGGATCCTACTGTCCAAAGCACATTCCCCCGCCCGAAAACTTGAATACGCCCGAGTTCAATATGAATATCCGAACACCTGCATGTGCAGATAATATGGGGCATGTTTTTACAGACGGTAAAAATAAATACAATTCCAGTTCAAATAGACAAACCTCCTCTGATGAAATACAATCAAACCAGAACCTTCAGCAGAGTCCCTTGAAAGAGATGCCCAAGAAGATATCTCCGCTCCATCCCTTCGTTCTGATAATTACCCGACCGAGGTGAGGGAGAAACTGTCAAAAATCAAATCTGATGCCACCAATCGGAAAGGCGACGCTTGCAACTGCCCAAAAGACCCCTCATCTCTACATGCGGGTAATCTTGCTAGCATCGTAACCGATTCCGAGCCAGATATTCGACGAATATGCCCAGTTCACGGTTGCAAATGTTACGCACGGGGGTTCTGTCCTTATACACTCGAATTAGAATTCAACCCAAGCGCTGTACCTGGAAATATCCCAGTTGAGAACAAAAAAAAGGGGTTCCTTAAGGAAGAGAAATCTCAACCTTCGTCTGGCGATAAACCGTTGCTTGAAGCTAGTGACAACTTAGATTCTAGCACTAGTGGGACAACAGCTCAATTCGAGGCAGCAGTTTTTGATGGGAGTATCGAGGCCATCGAGTGGTTTAGACGTGATGACCAACGATCACACGTCGCAGCATTTCAAGCCTTGCAACAATTAAACCTCGAAAAGGATTCCCTCCACTTTCAATATGAGCCACAGATTACTAAAAAACTTAGCGAAGGAGACAATGAAACCCGAAAAGAAACGTTCATCCACCTACAGCAATACCTCGAAAATGCCCCATCCTCAAAATCAAACTTTGGCCTCTCCCGAGAAGCACTACCCAATAAATATCACAAATTTCGACAGAAAGCCGGGGAAGTCTTCCGAAAGCTCAAAACGGCGTCGCTATACCGCTCTGAGGACTTTGTCCGTTTTGTGTCTCAAGACCCGAAAACAGTCGATAATGTAATCGATATCGGGCAATCTGCGCTATGCGATTTCATCGACCGAAAAATGAAAAAACCACCGGATAACTTGACAAGCTTGTACTGTATGCTCCACGTTTGCTACGCCATGTCGCAAGCATCTGATACAGGTGCCCCACAAGTCACCGACACCCAATTTGCTAAATCGGCGTCCGAATGGAAACACTGTATTACCGCAGATGCGGACCCCAAACTCCGCCGACAAAAGCAGGATTTATTCGACGAACTGATCGAGGTGATGTGGGATGAGTTCAAAGAGGGTTTAGAATACGCCATGCAATTCGAAGACGTATTCAATGCACAGATTGATCCCATGTTCGAGACCACAGGAGTATTTGATACCAACGATCCTGGGTTTACAAGATGGAATCCTCCAGATGTGGACCTGAACTGGGACGAGTATGTGAATATGGATGATCTGAGCTCTGAGTCGACGTTTGATGCTACAGCATTTACGCCGTTCGAATCGGTGTCGGGGACAAGTCACACGATATCGCCCGCTGAAAGCGGGTCGAGTCCTCCTCCATCTTGGGAGACGCTTGTGGCTAATGCTTTCATTACCGCGGCCGTGAATTTTGTAGAAGGTATGTTTTTCCTCAAGATATTTAAATCAATTGGTTGATCGGATCAAGATTCTAACACTTTTGATTTGTAGAACTTGGGGAAACGGGAATCGTATTTCTTTATCTTTGCGGTAGTATAGCGGTATCCACTCTTCGGCATTTTACAAAATCCTCCACTGCGACCCCCGAGCCAGCGAAACCGAGCTCGAATGAACGCCAAGATATAATGAATTCTCTGACACCAACCTCCGCACATAACAAAATTATGAATCCTATCATCAGGGCTGTATCAAAGCCTTTCCTAACAGGGATCATCGATACATTCAACGATTTGGAAGAATGCATGGTTGCTTTCTTAAAGGTAATTCTCCAGCGCGCCGACACTTCAAAATCGACTGTACTAACATATATTGACGATAATTAATTAGATCACAAGCAGTGACCCACATTCATTTCTCTGCTCTTTCGCGCTCCTCACTACCCATTTCTACACCTACTATCACCAACACCTCCCACGACATCTTAAATGCGAGAGTGACGGGTATAAGTCTCCCACTTATGTTTCGGAGCGAATAAGAGCCGAAGAGAACAGTTTGATTATCAACGGTCGCGATAACAAAACACCTGTCAATAACAATAAAATACTCTCCAACAACGGTATCTCAAATATGCAGCGGAATTGCGTCACTCCAGCGGAAACACCGGCCGCCACCCCTCGCACACGGAAGAGAAAAAGCCAGCGTGCTGAGGAAGATGGATTGGCTATGAAGGCTTGCATGAAGAAGTTTAGATGTGATGCGGGGTCTAAACCAGTTAAGCCGAGGACGGAGTTTGTGTTTAAGGTTATAACTGGAGAGCCACCAAAGAGGAAGAATAAACGACAGTAAAGGTTTTGTAATGTATTATATATAAGTTTTAAGTTATTCTCACACGGTAGGACGGATAGGAATGATGGGTTATTTGCTTTAAGGTGTTGGAAATTAGCGTCTATGTAATCAATAGTATACACTTTGTAAGATAGTTTGACGGGAAAGCATAATTAGGAGTAATTTTTTGATACAACCATCATTTACATACAATACTTCATAATACCTGTGCCAGATACATTTTTGAAGGCTTCTACAATCAATCGTATACGAGTCTAATAATCCTTCTGCATCCCATCGCAATCATAATACTTGACTTCCCCAGGATACCTCATCTGCAACTTCCTCACCTCCACCGGCGGATCCAACGGCTGATAACACCCAACCTTAAAGGTATACGTACACGGATTCTCATACTCATACTCCTCTATATCCCTCTCCTCCCCGTCCTCCACCAGTTCTTTATAATATATCAAAAACCAACACTTCACATCCACAACCTTTGGTTTCTGATTTAAATTTATCGGTTCCTCTGCGGGATATGCATCCGCTACCGCTCTCGGAACCTTACAATACGCTGATAGTAGTATTTGATTCATCGCTGATTTCAAGGGTGTGTTTGTCTCTGGTAGTCCCATTTTATCGCGGAATAAGGATTCGAATTCCTTGTTTGCTTCGTGAAAGTCACACCAGGGTACCCATCTTTTGAATATCGGACGGATGTAGATGAACTCTGCTTCGGGAAAGAGAAGGGGTAGGGTTTTGTTGTTGCTGTTGTTGTTGTTTTTGTCACAAACGGGGTTGAAGATGTCGTATATATGGGATATGGTTTCTGCGAGTTGCGTACGATCGGGGGTTTGATCTGTGGGACGATTCCACGCTTGTAGCGCGTCAGGGAGGATTTTGGTCCATATTCTGTCCAGGATGGATTTTGCGAGTGGTGTGACGGGACTGCGGGGGAAGTACCATCCGCCGCCGTAGTCGTTCGTGAAGCGTTGTTTGGGGATTTGGGTTTCGTTTAGGGAGAGGCCGGTTGTGGTGTAGGATTTTAGGGTCGGGGAGGTGTTTATGAGGGATGCCCATGTTTTGCAGACTCGTCGGGTGGTTATTACTTGGATCGGGGGGATGTTGATGAGAACCATCTCGAGGATTTCGGGGATGAGGAGGCAGTTCGCCATTGCTGATTACTATATTTGCTGGAAGTATTGCAATGTCGTGATAGGTACTGGGTTTATGATAACTCGAAGAGAATCCAAGGTAGTTTACAACTTCCACGTATAGCGGTGCGGAGTTTCTTATATTACACGCCTCTCGATTGATATTTATACTGTCCGCTTGAAGGAATTTGAAATTCTTAGATCTGTAAATTTAGATTGATTGCAAACAAACACGTGAGGTGCGCTTTGGATCCTGCCTGCGGGCACTGATGAAAAGCTGTGGACCCACACGTGATTCAATATAAGAATCTCCTACGATTTAAAATATCTTAGAGAGTAGAGCAATTATCAAACAAATATGATAATGAGTTCGGAGACATAAATAATGCTCGAAAGCTAAAGAGGAGGGTCGATGGAGCATATGCTACTATTTAGAGGAAATTGCGTTGCGGGTGGTATTTTTGCATTTGGAAAGAGCGCGACAACAATGGCTTGGCACGGTGGGACGAAATTTAAGTGCGAAAAATTTGTAACTTTTTCTTCTCGCCAAAGATTCATTCTCTAAATGAACTTCATCACCAGATCGCACTCGATACTAATAGGTATGTTACAACGAAATCTCTAGTTACTCCCTTTTACCCATTCTCTCCAGTCACCATCGAATGATGAAAAACAATTATCAGACCTGTGCTGAAATACGCAATGTGGATAACCAATATATTGCCAAAAATTATTTATCTGACTTTTTCATTTCAAATTTGCCTTGATCCAATTGAACCTCCATCGAATCCAATCTGTTCACATCGCTAACAATCCAATCAAAAGACTATAGGTTACAAATTCTCATTCCCGTCATCAAATTTATCGATATAATGCGATCGGACCATCGCCTCTATCCATATCATGTATATACTTAGCTAGTAGAATCAATCAAAACTTCAATCTATCCTTAACATCCACCCTATTCCCCGTCTTCGCACTCTCCCGTGCCAACTCTATCACCCCAATCGTATTCCTCGCCTCTTCTGCCTTGACATGTAACCGCTCCTTCACCTTCTCCGCCCCTTCACCACCAACCACAGACCCAACACAGTCAATCACATTCCTGTAAAACTCGACATAATCTCCTTTCTCCGGCTTCACCTTCCCGCTAACATACCCACCCGCCCGCTTCAAAGTCGCCACTTTCCCGAAAATCTCGTACAGAGCTTCATCCGGTGCACCGACTAGATCGACGGGTACAGTGATCTCCGGCCACTCTTCAATCTTCTCCTCCCCATACCCTACCATCTTTAAAGCCTCCGTAGCGTACGCCCGTAACTGATCTTCCTGCACGTCCATCCCGAATTTCTTGTAGCTCCCTTGCCAGCTTTTGATGACCCATCTGTTCTGCCGTGGTACGGCGGATACCATTGATGATTTCAGTTCCACCGTTAGGGGTTTCCCGCCGTTGAAGTCCGGTTTGGGGTTGTAGTACATGTATACGTTGAAGCTATCATCGATGGCTAACGGTTCCGTTTGGCGTTGGTTATCGGTCTGAGCCCATATCCAGTCCGGGAGACCGAAGAGGTGGAGTATTTGATCTATCAAGTGACTTCCTAGGTCGTAAAGGATCCCGTTACCGGGGACGTCTTCTGACTTCCATGCTTTTGAAGCGGCGATCGTGGTGGTAGCCGTGGGGAGACGGTAGCGGTTGAATTGAGAGGTGATGGAGATTATGGGGTTTAGAAGGTTGGTGGTGTGAGGTGCTGAGAGGTATTTTTTGAGGGTGAGAAAGTCGGAGTCCCAGCGACGGTTTTGGTAAACTGTTAGGAGGAGGTTGGATTTTGATGCGAGTTCGATGAGGGATGTGCATTCTTGGGTAGTTGGGCAGAATGGTTTTTCGACAATTACTACATGATGCTGTCATTTTAGTATATACTTAAGTATATATATATATATATATCTATAGAGATGGAGGGTTAAAAGGGATGTGCATGAATGTGGGGATATTATGTACCATGCTTTCCATGCTCGAGTGCTTCCTTTGCCATTTCATAGTGACCGGGACTTGGTGTGCACAGAACGACTAGATGGACATCTGGGTCTTTGAACAGACTTGTTGCATCCTGGTAGTGCTTGACATCTGGATAGTCGATGGTGACATGGTCTCCCTTCTTTGGATTAGAGGATAAATCCGGAGCAGCGGCTCGTTGGACTACGGCGTAGACTCTCGCGTTCGGTACAGCGGTGATGGTGGGGATGTGGAAGGCTGTAGTGGAGAGGCCGTATCCAATCAGGCCGACGTTAACGGAAGCCATTATTCTGTTGTGAATTCTTTCGAACAGATGAACTTATATATAGCTGAAGTCGAGACGAAATCGTTATCCGACCGGTGATAAATTATATAAAAGATCGATTGGATGAATGTTCCCGATTCCGTCTCCACCAGGTCGAATATATACTTCTTATATGCTTACTTAAGTCAGTATATATTGATGGAGAAGTCTGGGGTCGATGGAGGGGCTTCGGTATGTCACCGGCGGAAGTACGCCAACCGAAAAACAGGACGGGAACTCCGCTTTGAGCGGACCGAAAACGTCATATCGCGCTCACCCGAGAGTAGTGCCGATATCATACGATGATTATTTCCAACTTCACTTTTCTCTCTTTGGCGATGTATTGCTGGCTTTTGAATCGTCAGCAGACAAGAAGAATCTGAAATCGACATGGCCAGGTTTTGCGGTGTGGAGCGCTCCTCCAAAGCGCTGGACTGGTCGCCGGCTGCCGTTGAAAAGCAAGCAGCAAGGGTCTGATGCGCATCTCAGCTCCCACAAAACACCAGCTCCCGGAAGGCTGTCTGTCCCACGCGACATTGCATTTCTCACCTTCATCTTTTGCCATCGCCTCTAACGGCCTTCTATCGGGAAACGAGAGCTCAATCGGTCGTGAGAATTCTTATCCGACGCGTCAATTGACCATCAAATACCACCCCCAAAAATCGCGTCTCCTGCTAGCTCACGTATCGAATCGATACACCAAAAACCGCCAAAAATGTCAGCCCAAGAAGCACCCCTGATAGACACAATCACAATTGTCTCCTTTCTCTTCATGCTAGTCCTCCTCATAGCAGCCTACACCATCTCCCTTTCCGCTCTCCCAACATCCTCCACGGCTACCATCCGCTTCATCTTCATCTGGCACCTCTTTGACGCTCTCACGCACATGATTCTCGAAGCCAGTTTCCTATACCACTCCTTCTACTCTCACACACCCGACCGCAAACACTTTGGCGCGCAATACTCCACCGCCCCCCTCGCGCTCATATGGCAGGAATACGCCAAGGCCGATTCACGTTGGTCTGTCGCTGATCCTGTCGTTGTCGCTATCGAGCTGCCGACGGTGTTACTCGAGGGGCCTGGAGCGGCGTATATCTGTTATCTACTGGCGAATGAGAAGGCGAGCGTGTGGTTTTGGATACTGGTGGTGGCTGTGGGCGAGATTTACGGCGGGTGGATGACGTTTGCACCAGAGTGGTTGACGGGGAGTGCGAGTTTGGATACGAGTAATGCGATGTATATGTGGGTTTATCTGTTCTTTTTTAATATGTTGTGGGTTTGGATCCCTGGTTGGTTGTGCTGGGTTAGTTATTCGGAGATCGTGAAGGGATTGGGGATGGCGAAGAAGGAAGAGGATGTGAAGAAGAAGTTGTAGCGGTTTATATGTATTCGAGTGATTATATTCAAACAGAATTAGAAATCTCATATGGATATATATAAATATCAATGGTAGTGACGATTTAAAGTATTTAAAAACAACTGGTTATTAGAGCTAGAAATATTATAAATTCTTGTGCTGTAGACAGTTCATAAGATAAGTTCTTGATCACAGCGTTATAATAATAATTACTTATATAATTTATGCCTATGGTAGTTCCTGCACGAGATACTCAAGGCCTCAAGATCGAACCTAGGTCCTTTAAGTACTTAACTTCCAAGCTAGCTTAATTACTTAAGTACTTACTGAGCTAACAACTCTGGTTACGAGACTGACCGAGGCTCTGATACTTTTGCGGGACCAGGATGGCATCTGGCTTGCGAGACAAGCTCAGATAATAAGTATAATCCAAGTGTGGTATATTTTGCGTTGTAGATGGGTTAGAAATCCGAAAAAAATCGCGAATGCGAGACAAAGCTTCGGTCATTAACCATCCACCGGCGGCTCACGGCAACGTATATCGACCTGAATAGCTCTGCAATCGGTGTATCCTATCCGAAAAGTACGATAGCCGCACAAATTATACCGATATTCAGAGTCTTGCGGGAGCTCTAGCTCGAACTTTGTTCCGCATTGAGGCGTCAAGATTTGAAGTTTGGGTAGTACCGCAACGCCTCAAAAAGAGAGTAGAATTCAAAAAAATCGGAGTTTATTATACAGCCGTCTAGAGGTCTACCATGGCAGAACCAGAGAGCCATAGTGATCATGGGCATAGCCATGCTCATGCTCATGATGATCCTCGTGAAAAAGGTATTGTGAAGGCTTCAATTTCTATATAATAATATATTGATATTCCTATGAGTCGTTCAGTCCGCCCTCGAACCTCAATTTCAGAGATCATGCACACCATTACATCAGATATTGAAAGAACATATCTTACGAATCAGCTGTTTAAGGCGTGGAACCAAATTGCATAGATACCGCTGAGATTTTGAAGACTTCCTATGATATCTATTCTCATACATGGGCCGCCTTTGCATTCGCAGCTGTCTTGTGGCGAGTCGCGAGCAAATGTCCACGAAGCGCCAGGTCAAAATCTCAGAGCCAAATATTTTCCCTCTTTGCTTTCTATCCAGTTTCAGCCTCCGCGTTTATATCTATTTTCCCTCGTTGCCATAATCTATTTCCATGCGCATGCCGTTGCGTCTCTCTAGTTCCCTTCTTTCACTCTAGCCTCGTAGCCAGACGTTGTTTGGCTAAACGTTGATTTCACTCACCTCTTCACACTCTTACTCAATTCTCACTTGTTGTGAATCGCATGTTTACTGGATATCTCTAGATCCTCTTCCGTTATATAATTATGGAGGTCTTCCTGCATGAGAGAAGGAATGCTGAATTCCAAACAACAGGTCCTATTCAGCCCTCCTGCGATGACGAGCAGAAAGTTTTGAAAGGAACCCTCTCCTCATTCTAGTAAGTCGGATCCATCATCCAATATATTCTCGCCATCGATGAGAAAGGGAACTAACTTCTGTTTCAATGCAGCATTTACCGTCGTGCGGCTCATTTCACAGTCACCCACCGCCGTAGATTCAACTTCTACTCTCTTCCCTTCGCCCATCAAGAAGTCCTAAAGGCGATCTCCTACCAATCGACTCTGGATAAGATCGATGACTGCATCGAACGCAATGCACACTTCGCGGAAGCCCTCCTTCGCTCCGGTGCAGAAAGCTTCGGCATGGATCTCGATGGCATCGGTTCATGGAACGACACCGCTGACCATAGCGACATGGATAAGGCGCGAAGCACGATGAAGCAATTCCTCCGAGACTGGAGCAAGGAAGGCGAACGTGAGCGAGCCGAAACCTACGATCCAATCTTGGAGGCTATCCACAGACTATTCGGTGAGATCAAGCCACGCTGTGACATTCGTTTCCTCGTTCCTGGCGCCGGTCTCGGAAGGCTCGCTTTTGAGATCTGTAGAAGGGGGTATAAGGTTGAAGGGAACGAGGTTTCCTATCACCAGCTCATCGCCAGCAACTTCGTTCTTAATAAGTATATCCTTTCCTTCTATCTATCTATCCTGTATTTATAGTGGGTTGGATTTGACTTACTGATTGTGACGATGTACAGCACGATGAAAGCTGAGGAATATATTGTTCACCCCTTTTGCTTGGGTTTCTCTCACCACCGTAGCCGTGAGAATCAGCTTCGCGCCATCGCAATCCCCGATGTTCACCCCGCCACTGAGTTGAACAGAGTTTTGGAGTTCATCGTCCCGGAAGGTACTCACCGTACTGCGGGCATGTATCGCTATCAACCAAGTCAGTATTTCTCCATGTCTGCTGGGGAGTTTGTCGAAAGCTATAATACCCCGGAATCCGCTAAAGCCTTTGACTGCATCGTCACTTGCTTCTTCATCGATACTGCTCGCAATTTGCTGGATTATCTTGAGACTATCAGACACGTTCTCGCCCCGAATGGCGTCTGGATCAACCATGGTCCGTTGTTGTGGCATTGGGAGGGAGCTGATGCGACCGTGGCTCAGAGTGGAGATGATAGAAAGAGAGAAGGGAAAAGTCTTGAAAAGGCTGAGGAGGATGCAGAAGAAGCAGAAAGTACGACTCCCTCTCTTTCCTTGAAGTGGATAGTTAGATCAGTCCTGCTAACTTTGTATGAATAAAGGCCTCCAGCTTCCACCGGGTGATACTAAGAACTCTTTCCGTCAAAATCACACTCACACTCACTCTCACCAATCCGGTTTTGGAACGCACGCTCACACTCACTTTGGGTTTGAATCGCAAGCCGGTCCGTCTTCCCAACCTCAACCACAACCTCAACCTCAACCTCAACCTCAACCAATGCCTGGTCTCACTGGTGGTCATTCCCACGCCTCTCCTAACGCTCCCGAATGGCGCGGTAGCCTGGAATTCACGCTCGATGAAGTCATAGCCCTCGCAAAGCTGTACGGGTTTGACTTTGTCGAGCAGAAAACCGGAAAGGTGGGGTATATCGAGGATGAAAGGTCTATGGGAAAATACATGTACGAGCCGGAATTCTGGATCGCTATTAAAACCGACAATGTTGCGGACGTTGTTAAGGAGAGTTTTAGGAAGTTTGATGAGGAAATGGATAGTGAGCAGGTGGAGTGGGGTAGTAGTGGTGAGGGGCGCGCTGAATATAATGCTGGTAATTCTGAGGAGGCAGCTGGATATATTCAGCACTGATGCTTATATTACTATATCCTTGCTTTTGACTTTGTGCATAGATAGACATACATGACAGGTTTAGTCGAGGTCCAGCTCTATTAGATGAAGTGAAAATTAATCTTTATTAAATTGGTCGATGATATTGTCTATCATTCTTTAATGTCCGTGCTGAAGCATTTACTTAAGTAAATATAGGAATATGGTCTTATTCGACTCCGGGGTCTAGATAAGCCTAGCTACTGTAGCCTTGTGAAATCAGCAAATTTTATTCCAACGTTCGGACTCCATTGTATTAAACAGTCTCTTTTGCCATTGAACTACAGACACAAGAAATCATGCATTGCAAGCTAGAATATAAGTACTTAAGTATATATATTCAAATAAGAATTTATCGAATATCATGCATGATATTAATATCAACTAGCTCGAAAGAGTAATGATAATGAATTTTATGGCGACTGGCAACTAAAATTATATATAGTCTTTGTGAAGGAGTTTTTTATTTGGCGTATTAAATATGGCAATTCTAAGAGGCATGGTCTTCAAGAATTCAAGCTGAAAACCAAGACCAGGCTAGAGGAAGGGGTGCCGAGACTGGGGGAAGGGAGAATACAGAATGTGTGAAGAATTGCAACAAAGTGTGTCTTTGGTCAACCAGGCGTAAGCCACGACAGGTTTCAAGCACCGCCACAACCTTCAGGACTCTGGCTCGTTGCGAAAACAACACAAGATCTAACCCGGTCATTACGAAAGCGAATGCTCATCTTCCCTTCTTCATCCTCCATCTTCCTTTCTCATCGCCATCCTTCCCTCTCCTCTCGCACGCAGTTCGCAATAGCCACAATGGCGGAGTAAGTTTACTCTATCCTTTCTCACCATCTTTCAGGAATTTCCGACCCTGAACCGCCTTGATTGTATCTAACGTGTGTTTCACCTCTCTAGTCAAGCACCGCGTCAATGGGGCGTCACGCCCGCGATCTCGCATGCCTTACCAACAGACCAAGAAACAAAAATCAACAATGAATTAATCGAAGAATTAAAGGCTATGAACAGCTTTGAAAGCGCCGAGGAATCACAGAAACGGTAAAAACTCTATATTCCCCTCCTTTTTTCCGATAGTAGCGAATAGCGAATAGGCTTGGGAAGATGGCAACGGAGGACTAACTTTGAAGTCCAGTGTTGATGTTCTAAAACGACTACAAAAGATCACCGAGGAGTTTGTGCGACAAGTATACACTTCCAAGAACCAAAATGAGCTCGCGACAAATAGCGCCGGAGGGAAAGTCTTCACCTACGGAAGTTACCGACTGGGAGTTGTCGGGCCTGGTAAGTCGGTTCTAGGCAGATGCTTGATTTTCTTTGAGAGGCAGGTACTGATGGAGAGCGCTGTGTAAACAGGATCCGATATCGATACTCTCGTCGTTGCTCCGAAACTTGTTACCCGCGAAGATTTCTTCAAATACTACCCCCCCTTACTCAAGGCTCTCAATAAACCCAACGAACCGTTAGTCATCGAAGAATTAGCTCCCGTTCCGGACGCGTTCGTACCAATCATCAAATTTGTCATGTGCGGGATCTCTATCGATTTGATCTTCTGTCGTCTCGGCGTTACGCAAGTACCACCAGATATGACGCTAGAAGACAAGAATTTGTTGCGAGGACTGGACGAGAAGGAACTGCGAAGTTTGAACGGAACAAGAGTTACCGACGAGATTTTGACGTTGGTTCCTGTTCCTGCGGTGTTCAAGCATGCTTTGAGAGCCATCAAGATTTGGGCAAAATGCAAAGCTATCTATGGGAATGTTTACGGATTTCCTGGCGGTGTTGCGTGGGCCATGCTTGTCGCTCGAATTTGTCAGTTGTATCCGTCAGCAGTCAGTGCGGTTATTGTTTCAAAGTTCTTCCGAATCCTGGGACAATGGAACTGGCCACAGCCGGTTCTTTTGAAACCAATTGAGGATGGTCCTTTGAACGTCAGGGTTTGGAATCCAAGGGTACGGTTCTCTCTACCTATTGTAGACAATGGAGCGAAGCGCTAACTTTGAAAACCAGCTCTACCCCAGCGATAAAAACCATTTAATGCCAATCATCACACCGGCCTATCCGTCGATGTGTTCAACCCACAACATCACGCCCTCAACCAAAGCTGCTATTCTCGGCGAAATGGCAAAGGCAGCGGATATTGTGGATAGAATCATCACCGGGAGTGGAGCATGGAAACAGCTATTTGAACGACACTCCTTCTTCACCAAAGACTACAAGTACTATCTGGCTGTCAACGCGAGTGCCTTAGAACAAGAGGCGAGCGTCAAATGGTCCGGTCTTGTAGAGTCTAAGATCAGACATTTGGTGATGAAACTTGAGATGTGTAATGATGTGATTGCTAGTGCTAGGCCGTATGTCAAGTCGTTCGAGAAGATCCAGTACTGTAAGGACGCGGACGAGGCTCGCAGGGTTGCACACGGCGAGAAGATCGAGACCGCTCCCCCCACTGAGACTGCTAACCCAACAACAGGCGAAGCTAGTGGAGAGATCCCAGAACAAGAAAAGAAAGATGGCGTTCCGGTTTGGATTACTACTTTTTATATTGGTGTGGAACTCGTACCCGGGTGGACCGGGTCAGTCAACATCACCTGGCCCGCTAGAGAATTTTATGGAATGTGTCATGGCTGGGAAGGTTATGATGATGATATGCATTGTGTCAAGCTCGATCTGAAGAAGAAGTAAGTTCTTATACTCCGTTCGGCCTCCATTACGAAGATATGCTAACGTTTCTTCGGCTTGAAAGCTTTAATTTGCCCGATGAATGCTTCGATTTCGGAAAGGGTGATGTCAAACCCCCGAAACCAGTTGTCAAGAAGAAGATCATAAGAAAAGTCGCAAGCAGCGTTGAAATTTCGCAGAGTGGCACAAAGCGAACTCATGATGAGCAAGCTAGTGGCGAGGTTCGTGACCCTCTATACCTCAACTGGGGATGCTTACATTTAGAATCAAGCTCTTTTGCGCCCAACTGGACCCTTTTGTTATCCTTAGGAGAGCATCTTAGTTGTGGTGATATACTAACATGACAGAATTTACAGGGCGATGTTAAACGTACCAAAGTTAACGCGCAGGTTCCAGTCCAAGGATAGGAACCTGGAATGCAACCTGTCGCGAAACGCCCAAGGATCTCCTCTGCCCGTAAATACTCCCATTAGTTTGATGCATTCTTTCGGTCCTGTGAATACTGACATATGGCCGCCTCCGATTTCTGAATAGCACAACCTATCATCAAAAACCTCACATTATCAACTGTCAAGAATAACAACACGACCACTCGTACCGTCACCCCGACTTTTGTGATTACACCCAATCCTATACTCGCTTCGACTTTGAATAATGGAGTTTTCAAACCACCCGTTAGGGCCAAAGCAGCCATTCCAATCGTCATGCCCAAGGATCAAGCTCCCTCACTCAAAGTCGACAAATCAACTATTCCTACGGTCCCACTTTCTAATGAAGCAGAAGAGGCCAGAAACATTGCCAAAAATACCAAAAGAAAACGCCGTGGCGTTCGTTAAAGCATCCCAATATCCTCCCTTTTATGCCTACCATTCATACAACTTCCGAATGCCCCAACAACATCAGAAACCGCATCTTTATAACTTCCAACTTTTTTTTTCTTTCTCGACAAGGTGATACCCTACAACGTGCAAGTTCGAATGTAGCATTTCGGCAGCACATACCTCTCGAATCGCTTGTTTAGTAGTGAGCGATCGTACTAAACTGTATATCCTTGAGGAAGTAAACAGCTTGTGCTAACTGCTTTACAACTCCAGCTAAAGCAACAAAAAACAATAGAAAATTAAAAATATAAAAAAAAAGAAAAGAAAATCAAGAAAAGAGAAAAGAGAAAAAAACAAAAAACCAAACTGAGAAGAGAAGAGCAGTATACTATGCTAAAAATACATAATTATTACGAACGGCGTTTGGTTGATTTTATTATACAGCTCGGGATCGTGGGAGGAAAACTGGAGGCCGATACGGCCTGTTAATACGGTGTGTCAAAAACCCTTTATCCTTATGGTGTCCGCTTTTTATTCTATTTTTTCAAAGAACGTCTTCTGCTCTGCTACTTCTCTTATGCATTCGACTGGAAGTAGGAAAGAGGGGTCGTTCGCAAAAACTATTGATTTGTTCACACTAGATGATGTAATTACTATGATAAAGGTTTCTTTACTATTCGCATCCTTTTTTAAAAACTCTTTTTTACGGTTATGGTTTTTGTTAATGCTTCTTGCTTTGCTGGATAACCAGCGTTTTTTACTCGTCATTCTGTGGACCTACTTGCATTTTGCCTTTCGTTCTTTTTTCAAAAACAATACTGTATCTAGCTGTAAATGCTTTAGATAGCCGATAGTGATTAATATAGGCTTATTCATAAATGATCTGAAATACATTATTATGATTGATAACGGGGCTCATGATATTCGATCGGATATATATCTCGATCAATCTAAGCTGGACAGATGTATTGGGATACAGGATACCAACATATATACATGCGGAGGTAGATCTCGAATTCTTAGAGTTCAAAAGTTAGATATTATTATTGATCACAATCTACACGTTCGCAGTAACGTCATGAACAAGGGAAGGATCGAACACAAATCGAAAACTAATGGGGTCCTCGAATTGATACACCGGGAATAGAGGAAACATAGTCAACCGGTTCGCAATCTCGCCTGCCGCCGATATGTCATCCGGATTCTTAAGAGGCGGCGTTGGATACCATGCTTGAGAGACAGATTGGTCGTCTACATTTGAGCTTTCGGGTACATGGCGCCCCTCGTTCATCAGAAACTTTAGAGTGTTTCGACGACGTGGTGGTGTATCGCCTCCTAGGAGTCCCTCCGGGTCTTGGATGGAGACGTCGGGGTCGATGTGGACTTTCACGTCTTCGAATGGGGTAGCAGGGATCCGGAGCTTCTGGGGGCTCGGGAC
This sequence comes from Arthrobotrys entomopaga, assembly GCA_012184315.1. Taxonomy (NCBI): domain Eukaryota; kingdom Fungi; phylum Ascomycota; class Orbiliomycetes; order Orbiliales; family Orbiliaceae; genus Arthrobotrys; species Arthrobotrys entomopaga. The sequence continues at coordinate 39,891 of LDDX01000040.1, read as the reverse complement.
AGATGGCGAGATGTCGAGGTTCTTCCCTCCGTTGTTGGTGAGTAGTGGTTCGTCTTGTGGGTTCTGTTCCTCTTTTAGGGTTTTTATGAGTGGGCTTTCGATCTTGAAGGGGTCCCAATCCTCTTCGTCTGGGTCAAGGTATCCGACACCATTGTTTGGATTTTGGAACTTTGATTCTAGTATATAACCGGGTTCGGCTTCTTCGTTTTCTGGGGGGAACCCATCGGTTAGATCATTAAAATCGAGTTTTCTGAAGGGGCTTTGCTGCTGCTGTTGTGATGATTGCGACTGCTTGCTCCCCTTGGGCGGTGGCGCTCTCTTTACAAGCCTATTATTCCTCCGCGGTGAGGAGTCGAAACTCTCCTCTAATTCTTCTGACAGCTCCGATTCTTCCTCTTCGTCCTCGTGGTTCTCATAGTAATACTTCCAAAAATCGGCCGCCGGTATTTTATTACCTTCAACGTTAACTTGCTGATCGGGACCGTCAGGGCCGTTTAAATTGTCTTCCTCTTCTATTGCGCTACTATATAGATAACCTGGTGATACTTCCTCTGGATCTTCACGGATTATTTCGCCCTCTTCGATCTCCATTCCACCACCCATAGCTGATTCATAGTCACTAGTTTGGTCATCTGCGCTGTAGCCGCCTGGCTTTGTATCCAAATCTATCACCAGTGGATCCGGATCTTGACATCCCGCGCCTTCGTGAATCTCCACGCGGAGTAGATACGCAGGATCATTCGCTAGCTCAAATATATCAATATTAGCACTAGCTCAAGCTAGATCTATAGACACAATATACGTATATACTATGAGAAAGTATGGATATATATATATATATATATAGGGAACTTGAAGCTTACGATTGACATCTCCGCTGTGGTATGCCAAAACCCCCAGAAAAACATCAGGAGTCTCAGCCGGCATAAAATCATTCGAACAATTTCCGTCCCATGGATCACGAAAGTTTCTTTTATTGTATAGTCCCGGCGGTACGTCCCAGTCTGTCCAGAGGATTCGTCCGACTTGTTTATGTATGAAATTACCGGAAGCTTTGTCGAGGCCTGTTATTTGCCATTGGACGGCTTCGAACCATCTGGCGGATACTTTGAGGGGAGCTAGGGAGAGGAGGAAGAGGAGGGTGGTGAGGGGTGTTGAACGCATTTTTGGTTTTTTGGTATATCATATATTGATCTTGATCAGGATGTCATTCTAGATTGCCGCTCGTGATTTAGTTGCACGTTTACACCAAGATACGGGTAGTACAATATATCAGTGTGTATTGTATCCTGCGGAGTTAATGGCCGCATAAATTATCTCTTAATTGCGCTGTTGGAAGGCATACATGGGGGAAATCTACAGGTACAAGAAACCTTCTCGTACGTGGATGGAGTTCAATTCCATAGAAAGACCTCACGTGGAATTTTCGAAGTTGAAATAATCCAGGCTTGATATTCACAAACTGAAAGATATAAATTAATGTCAACGTATCCATCAACTGATAAGCAAAGGAAGGATTAGGCAAGTCAAAAGTTTGTTTAGTTGACCTAACACGATGAAGAATAGGAACACGCGGCGGACTTGCGTATTTCTGCTGTCAATTATCTTCCCGAGTACGGTTTTAGGTCGTTGGCTAGAGATACAACAATGGAAGAGAGTATGGAACGTCATTCCGAGCGTTGAGACCGGGGAAGCAAATCAAAATGTAGAAACGACGGAGTCTTACGTTACTTTTACGGATTACGATACCGTATGGATATCTGGCGGTTGTGCGAATCAAGTCGTTTCAAATAAGGGTTCACTGTTACGAACTATCAGATATTCTCCTAATAATGCGAACCGTAAGTGTCTTACTCTAAAGAACAAAACCTATACACTTGGTTACAGCAGTATTATATACTAATTTTGGACACTACTTATAATTATGTAGCTGCTCATCCTTGGGTTCTTGCTGGTATAGAAGTACACCAGGGTGACAACTGCATGGACCCGGATCCAGCGTTCGTCGAGTTCCCAACAGACCAAGCACTTTGGAATCAAAACCCACAAGTACACGCTGCTTATCTTGAGGAGAATCTCTTCCACGAGATGATGAACCCTCCGTCGTTTTTTGAAAACCACGTAAATGGTATTCAAGGCGATGATGAGGATGGGGATGAGTCCTTTAATATACATCCGTTCGAACTGCATGATGACGACTTTCTGGAGCACTTTGAAGAATACGAAGAGCCACTGGAACCTGATTATGATTATGAAGGGTCTGAGAAGCTTAAAAAGCGTAATACGAATCCTGAACCTGTTGGTGGTGGATCAGGTTCTTACGACGTATCCGATGAGGGTTCGATTGATCCGAGATTACCCCCTCAAGGTCTAGGTACCAACAACGATAACCCGGATGCTCAGGGAGACCGAATTGACGCAGAAGAAGAAATGTCCATGGAAGAGTTAGATGCTTTTGTAAACTACCCTGATGAATTGCCGTTTGCCGGGGGACAAGAGCCTGGTGGGTTAGGTTCAAATTTTGGAATTGGGCAAAGCCAGAATAGTATCGCCACAGCCCAGCCTGTCGACGTCTTGCCTGAAGTTGATCTCGACCCGGATTTCACGGATCTACCGATCCTGGAAATCAACATGTTGCAGCATAATTTCCGGTTTACGGCGAATACGAGTATACGATTTATATCTGATTATACTGCGTGGCATCGACCGGCAGGAGTGGTTCAGAGATTCCTTGAGCTACCAGACGAATGGGTCGATATCAGTTCTGACTCCGACGATGATGACGGCTACAATATTCATGCAGCAGCAGCCGCAGCTTAGTTTTAACAAATGTGGTGTATTTACTATAGTATGCATATAACCTCGCTCGTTGATACGATAGTCAATGAAGTCTTTATATTTGACGTTATTTTATATCATATCCTATTACATTTATTAAAGCTCATATTTTGAGCGAACGACATAAGCCAATACGTTTGAATCCTCCCCCTATTCAACATTCATCAAACGAATCTAGTTGCTCTTTTCATCAACCTCGACACCGCTGTGGCCAGGAACTTTCTCTGCACTCAATACACCCTTACCGTTCTCAGCCTCCAAATCTGAATCAGATTTGGCAGAGGCGTCAAACTCCTTCCTTTCTCTGAAGTACATGAAGAGGAAATAGATAATAACCGCGATCCAGTAGAAATTGTACGAGATGACGGAGCCATAAGTCGCCGAGTTTTGCCATCCGAAAACTAGAAATTAAATTAGCGATATGAAGGTTTTTATTATGGGTGATAATACGGGATTAGCTATAGGTGAGACATACGCGCATTGAAGATACCCCAGCCGCCTCCACCGTTAAGTTCAGGCGAACAGCAGTTCACGTGCCAGACGCTCTTCCTGATATCATACGAACCTGGACCGGTACCAGTTTCGCCGATATCGCCGCCGACTAGTTTGGCGTAGGTGTGATTCTCAATCATCCATACGCCACGGGAGAATAGCCCAGCAGCGACGAGGTAGAGGAAGCAAGTGGAAACGATGAGGAAGATTTGAAGGTGGAATGCGTTTCCTCCTCTGCATGAAATTAGTACGAATTAGCGTATGAAGATATTATATATTGGGGGTAATGGGATTATTCATCCGCAGTTATAACTTACTTGTAGAGAAGGAAACCAATGGCGGCACCGGCCATCATACCCGTGATGACTGGGATGGGAAAAGAGCTGGCAGGTTCTGAGAGACCGACACCGCCGACAAAAATGACGGCTTCGAGTCCTTCACGAAGGATGGTGATGAATGGTAAGATGAACAAGGAGTATTTCTCAAGTTTCTGCCCCCACGAAGTTTCACTTCTTGGTGCTTGAAGCGCCAATGTGATCTTCTTTTGCCATTTTGCCTGCAACTTGGAGACTCGTAGAATAGCAGCTCCCATAATCTATTTTTGCAGCAAGTCAGAACTCGTTCACGTCGCAATTAGGGGAATTGAAGCAAGCTAGCTCAATGCCGTCGTCCACTTACAGTGATAATAACACTTGCGATCAGGCAAAAAATACCTTCCCACAGATCCTCGGTAGTTGCCCATGCATCGACACCAAGTCTGTAGAAGGCACCAATCATCCCACCTCCTATCGCTAGAACGATAATGAAACCCGTTATGAGACCGAGCCAGACATGTCTTCTTAATCGAACATAGGCTGACCTATCGCTCTCCGGGGTGTCGAAGGTCTGTTTGAGGAAAGAGAGGAGGATAGACGCAATGATTGCGGTCTCCAAGGACTCGCGAAAAACAATGAAGAACACTATCACACCGAGAGATGGAATGATTAGATCTCTAAAACTATACCTCGAAATTGGTAATGAAGGCAAGATCGATTATGCTCCCACTAGCAATGCAATGCGCGGTAAGACCATTTTGCGTTGTCTGTTACATACCTGGGACGGCGAAAACGTTCACCATTTTTGCTCGTGCTGAGGAGTCTCAGCTCTAAGGCTAACTAATTAAATGTATTAGATCCGACAGATAAAACGGCGAAACTGCGGATCTGATAACAAGGGCGAGAGATAAAATTGATCTTTTAAAACAGAGAAAAGGAAAAGGAAGAAAAAGGGAAGAGGAAATTCCCACAGATCTGATCAGATTATCAGAAGATTATTTCGTGGCTGCTGATGCACTAGCGACTACTTACTTAGTTCTCGGACCAGGGCCCACGGCGATATCAGAAGGCAACCGTGGGCGCGCAAGGTGAAGTCGCAATAAGGCTAGTCAAAATGGATGTGAGGAGTTCCTGCCAGTGTTTACCCACCGCACCCCCAGTACAGCAGGTCATCCGATTGAACAATCATTGAACCCCCCAAATAGTATCCTGGAATATTGGAAGTGAACGGTTTTCTCCGTTATTAATCGCTATCGTATAATTATTATCTCTTCCATCTGTGCCGAAATGCAGACAATCGCTTGGCTCCTCCAAACCGCATTGAGAGAGAGCAGGGTGCCGGTTGGATGAATATGCACATGCATCTGCGGGTAACAGGAAAGCATGTCAACGAAACAAATTAATCGCTTGGGAAATCAAAAAAATTTTCCATTTACAAAAATGCCGACGCTCCAACCGGCACCGCTAGACCGAGTGTTCCATGCAGGTTTTGGTAACGTAACTTTTGCAGGTTCGGATTGCTCGCGAGTGTGCCCATGGCCCCACTTTTGACTTTTTTCTGATCCCTGTGAAGATGAGGTCGCACCACTTCTAAGCTTGGCAGTTCGGATCAGATAACTTTAGTTTCAAGTGGGTCAGATTGTTGAACAATTTCAGGTCAGTGAGTGATTAACGCGGTTGGTCGGAGAACTCTTTGAATGACCTAAAGCTTATGAATTGAAGCCTGGTCCGGTTGTATCTTCAGTCATCCATCAGTCGAGTCGATACGTAGGTTCGGCAAGGGCATAGGAAACACTTGTCCGGCGCGCCGAAAAAAAAAACATTATTGTTCCAAAACATGTTGGAAGGGGGAAGATCCAACATGCATCGGCCATGGTACCAGGACGGAGAATGAAGTTATCGAAGCAGGTTTTGTTCAAATTGAGGGCCATTGGGCCGGACCCTGTTCATTGCGGTATACATAGTGGTGTAGCTCGTGCGAGCGTTAACCAAAGTTAACTGAAGGTTCGTATTTTGTTCATGGGAACGAAATCCGATTGAAACGAAGACCACACGCAGCTCGCCGAAATCGGCCGCATGAATTAATTAGTGATATTAATCAAGGATGTCACGAACCCGAAGACACCATATGGTACATTGTATTTCGTTCGATTCATATGATAACTAGAGAATGTACATGTACGGATTGGCAAAAGTTGGAATGTCAGCCTATACCATAACCAGATCGGAAAAAGACCTTCCTCGGACAAGCAATCGGATGGCCATGGCCCCACAGCTTGATCGACCCTCCATCGCTTGAAGTGCAGGGTTAGCGCTTGGCCGGAAAACCTTTGCAAGAGTGGGATGAATTCTTCACCAGTTGCTCTACTAGCGAGTCTGAGTTAGCTCGGAGAGTTACCTAAAAAAAATACTTCATAAAGGAAGAGTTTTTTTTTTTTTGGGAGAGCGCCGCTTTAATTTTGTAGTACTATGGTGAGGCTTTAGAATAAGTCGGTGGAATCGATTCTATTGGTAACATCAACCTGCATATCAGACCATGACGGCGGCTCGCGTGGGCAAAGTTCAAGCCACTTTGATAATTTGAAATTTGAATTTTTCCCAAGAGGTTGGGGATATCCGGATTTGTGACACGATTGTTGGATTCTGAATAGTAAATGCATAATCTGATTGAAACTAAAACTTGACGACAATCTGATCCATCGGATAAGATTATTTTGCAGAGCTCTCTCTCTCTCTTCTCTCCAAACAAGCCAGTCTTGGAAATACCTGACAGGGTGACGGAAATAACACTCCAAACAACACACTGAAGAGTATTTTAGATATTTCGACTCCACCAGACTTGTCAAAGCTTAAATATCGCCTTAGCTTACACCAAGAAATTGCATGGTTTTCTTAGAGGCCTCAATCTTGATGGTTGGCCAAGTATTCGTTCATGAGAGTTGGCAATATGCTGGGCATTGAATACTCCACTCGAGGACGACTCTGGAATGAATCCTGTCCCCCCCCTCTCTTCGTCGGCTTTCGCGTTCAGCACTAGCACAATTGCACAACAGCTAGTGTGAAGCGGGACTGAAAAAAAAAAAAAAAAAAAAGATGGAGGTCTTGACAATCCTGGCTGCAGCCTCCTTCCTTGCATGAGACATTGGCAATCTCGACCACCTTCCCTGCGGGCTGGAAGAAGTCTCAGCTGTCTTTCTCTGTGATCAGTTGATTATCTGATCCGCTGGGACGAGTTTCTTTTTTCGAAAGGAATACAAAATATTACAAGCAAATCAAGACTCGCCCCACTTCCAATTGTCCGGCATGGAAGCCCTCCCACGCTCTTGAAAGTCACAAAACCGAACGTTGGCTTGGAAATATATCCCTGTCGTTCTCCAGCCGTTGCATAAAATATCGCTAAACTCGAGTTTTGGCCGATTGCACAGCTAGTAACCATTTTCAGAAAGAAAAAAAAAAATTAATGAGAAAAAGTGCGACAGCCGGGTTCTGGCTTGGAAGAAGAAATCGGCGGGTTCATCCGATTCCTAGGCTGCCTGAGATTTTGGGTCGGAACTATTCTCCTCTCGCCAGAAGTCTGATAATAATAATCTTATCAGATCATTGAACTGCTCTTGGATCCATCTTCATCCATACTATCCTCTTCATCCTTCATCCTTTGGGCGCTCGACTTTGGTGAGAAGGAGCGATTTACAACGCGACACAACGCAATGAAGCCCTTCGTAGCGGCTTCTCTTTTTTCTCTCCTCCCCGCGGTGCTGTCAAAGACCGTTAAATATGACTTTAATGTAACATATACGGAGGGAAACCCGGACGGCCAATTCAGTCGTCGGGTCATTGGCATAAATGGAAAATGGCCAATTCCAACCATCGAAGTCGATAAGGGCGATAGGTTGATAATTAACCTTCACAACGGCCTTGGAGATGTTGAGACCAGTCTTCATTTTCACGGTCTCTACCAGAATGGAACAGGATTTATGGATGGACCGGCGGGGGTTACACAGTGTCCGTTAGGGCCCGGTCAGAGTATGACTTATGATTTTACCGTATGTATAACTTTCTCCAGATTTTTAAGGATTTTTCTCCCACCTCATGTTGGAATAGCTGATGCTGAGTCGCATTTCAGGTTGACCAACCCGGAACTTATTGGTACCATTCTCACATTAAAGGCCAATATCCAGATGGAATCCGCGCGCCTTTCATTGTGCGCGATCCTAAAGGTCCCTACGCTGGGAAATACGACGAGGAAGTGGTTCTTTCGCTGAGTGACTGGTATCACCAAGAGAACCCAGTCCTATTTTCACAATTCTTGTCTATCGCAAATCCCACTGGCGCTGAGCCGGTGCCGGATTCTGCGCTCATGAATGAAACCCAGGGACTAGGTTTTAATGTCAAGCCAGGGAAGACATACATGTTTCGCATGGTCAATTTGGCTGCTTTTGCTGCGCAGTACTTCTGGATCGAAGGGCACAAGATGAACATTATCGAGGTTGATGGAGTCTACACTGAGCCAGCTGAAGCCGATATGATCTATATCACTGCCGCTCAAAGATATTCATTTTTGCTTACCACCAGAAATGACACCGATGCCAACTTTGTCATGGTTGGTAGCATGGACGAGGTATGTCTTTTCAGTGACGAATATTCATATCCCCTCGAGATTACTAGGCTAAATTATAAATCTGAAAAATAGGACCTCTTCGATACGGTTCCTGAAGGCCTGAACCCCAATGTTACGGGCTACTTGGTCTACGACAAGTCGAAACCTCTTCCCGAGCCCGCCGAAATTGATGAGTTTGAGCCATTCGATGATTTCGAATTGGTACCTCTCGATGGTGAGGATCTCTTTGAAGACCCAACCTACACCTTCTCCCTCGAAGTCATGATGGACAATCTTAGCGACGGTGGCAACTACGCCTTCTTCAACGGTATCACCTACGTCGGTCCCAAAGTCCCCACCCTCTACACCGCTCTGAGCGCCGGAAATGCCACCATGAACCCTGAAATCTACGGTCGCGACACCAACTCGCATGTATTCAAGCACCACGACGTCGTAGAACTAGTCGTCAACAACAACGATCCCGGAAAGCACCCGTTCCATCTTCACGGACACGTCTTCCAGCTCGCGTACCGCAGCGACGAAGACGCCGGGTTGTTCAATTCATCCGATACATCCATTGAATTCGCAAAGAAGCCGATGCGACGAGACACTGCGCTCATCAAGCCGGGTGGTAACATGGTCCTTCGTTTCCGCGCTGATAACCCCGGTGTGTGGCTGTTCCACTGCCATATCGAGTGGCATATCCAGTCCGGTCTCGTTGCGACTTTTGTTGAAGCGCCGGATGTTATGCAAACAAAGTTCAAGATCCCGCAGGATCATTTGGATGTCTGTAAAGGGCAGAATATGCCGACGGTTGGTAATGCGGCGGCGAATGATCAGGACTTTTTGGATCTGAGTGGACAGAATTTGAGCGTGCCGCCTATTCCAGCTGGGTTAGTACTATATATTTCTATATACCCCCTATCTATACAATCGGTTTGGATGAATTTAGACTAACTTGGGATAATCATCATAGGTTTACTGCTCGTGGTATCGTTGCTTTAGTGTTCAGCGTTATCGCAGCGTTCTTGGGTTTGGCTGTTATTACATTGTACGGAAGCCAGGAGATTAAAAAGAAGCAAGCCTAATTATAAAGAAAGTATTCTTATCTGTTCTCCAAGACAGTTCATCTGATATTACAATAATACCATAGTTGGTCGTGTAGATGTTTCTTTTGTATCATAATAATAGCTGAATGTAATAGCCTTACGACCTATCCAATTGAGAAAAATTAATCATCTCTATAGCTTGATCTGACTCGTGAATCATTATTATATATTCTTACAAGCGCTTGTTCAATACAAAATGTTCAAACTTTTCGACTCATCTAACGGATTTATATATCGTACATACCCTCTAGTTACTACAATTACCCTCTTACCTCGCTACCCAGCGTCTCTAAAGCCGCTTCGTAAACCTCAACGTCCTTCGGTGTTACAGACGATGCAGCTTCCTTCTTCACACCCTCCGCTCGTCCTCTCCTAACCTTCCCAATACCCGCCCACCACCACCTCGCCTCGCTCTTCTCGACTAAACTCCACGCGACACCGCTATTACCAGCCCGAGCCGTTCTTCCAACACGGTGTATATAATCCATTTCATTCCTCGGACAATCGTAATTAATCACCAATTGTGCGTTCGGCAAGTCGACACCTCGAGCCATCAAATCGGTGGATATGAGAATATCTATCGCTCCGGATTTGAATTTCGCAGTATTGCTTGATATATCCCTTTTGCGCTTATCCGACGTGGAAACCGCGATATTCCACTGTTTCTTTTCTTCCTTCTTTTTGCTGGTCTTCTTGACACTTTTCTGAGCGGAGAGTAGCTCCAACAACCGGGCTAGACGGGCGGCAGCCTCGTTTGATTTCGTGAATATGAGAATACCAGAGCTGATGGAACTTTCGGCGAGTAGAGTTGATAAAATTAAGGGTTTTTGCGATGGATTGGAGATAGGATAGTAGTGTTCTTCCAACTTGGAAGGTAACGAATTGAGCTCCCGCAGGCCCGTATCGCCTTCCCGGAGTTCAACATCTTCATCGCCGTCGTGATCCATTGCCAATTCGCGGCTCCCGGTATCATCCACAGCGATCAACTGAGGTCGTTTCAACTTGAGACCTGCGAGTTTTCCAACATCCCTCGTCATAGTTGCTGATAATATCACCTTTCTGACATTATCAGCAGCGCAATTAGGAACTCGAAGCCCCATCGCAGTTACGTCAAATCTACTCCTGCCTTTGGAGTCCTCTTCTGTTTCGAACGGTTTCTGTAGCTCGTTCCCTATAATCTCAACCCACTCCTGAAAACTCTGGTTCAGCAACCGATCTGCCTCGTCTACTATTAACCATCGCAAGTATCGTAACGTGAACGCCGGGTTCTTGCGAATATGCTCAACCAGTCTCCCCGGCGTGGCGACTAGTATATCGGCTCCGGTGCTTCCGATATCATTTGCTATAATGTGGTCTTTCTCGACGTCGAAAGGACGGGTGCCGATCGCTGTACTGATCTTTAGGGACGTTCCGGAGGCGACTGATTCTGCGGTTCGTTGGACTTGTGTCGCGAGTTCGTGAGTTGGGACGATTATTAAGGCGTAGGTGCGGGGAACCGTTCGGGTTATTATATCTGATAGAATCGGGAGGAGGTAGGACAGAGTCTTCCCTGACCCGGTGGCGGCTGAAACTAAGAGATCCGATTTTGGTATTGAAGGGGATTGGTGCGATTTGGAGAGAAGGAGGGGGAGAAGAGCTGATTGGACTGGGAATGTGTGGGTTATATCGAGCTTTTCGAGGCGAGTGAGTATGTGAGTTGGGAGGTTAAAGGAATTGAAAGGAGGCTTCTGGGTCGTTGGTACTGTCGTAGGTCGTGAGAGATAAGTTGGAAGTACTGAGTTTGGGTCGACTTTTTGCGTCGGCGCCTGGGCTGGTTGCGGCAATGGGTGTAGGCCTTGTAACGGTTCCTCCGGTACACTCTCCTTTGGTGCAGATTTTGCGGACGATTCCAAGATATCGGCACGATATTTGTCGAACTTGGATAGAATCGATAGATGACCCTTTGATGGTGCATCGTTCAGGGATGCTTTACTTTTCTTGAGCTCTGACGAGGGTTCTTTCGTGTTTCCCTGCTTCGATATTGGACTATCGATGTCCATAGATCCTCCTCGGATATCATTGGAAATGCCATCTGCCTCGATAACCTCTGCGGTAGCAGAATCAGCTTCTGTTCCATTTGCTAAAGATGCAAAGTTTAGCTCGGATGACTGCGATGGTTCGAGGTTGTCCTTCAAGGTTCCGTCCCGTCGTTCTTTCTTGTCCCTCCTATCCTTCGACTTTTCTTTCTTTGACTTCGCATCGCCGATTAGTTCCTCCACGGCATGGGCCTGATTCGAGTCTCTCTTCCGTTTTTTCGACATCTTGTGGATAGTGAGGGCGGTGTCGCGGTTGTTCTGAAGATGAGCTTTGTTCGTCGCAAAATTAATTTGCATGTCGGCAAAAGCAAACTCTTGGCAACTCCAGTTAATTACCACTTTAGGCCGCCTAGACTCGAGCTACACTGCCGCAATATATCAAGGCATTCGCTTCTAACCTCCTAAATTATAAAGGTCAATGATCAAGAGCGAGAGTATATCAACTTTGTAAGATTTATTTAGTTTAAATCATATCATTTAGAGTCACTGTACTATGCGATCTTTGGCCACAAGACTAGCGATCTTGTACTGATTTAGGATAAACCATAACTACTTATATATATAGCGCAGGTTCCAAGGTATCGTGACTATAATGTGCTCTACGCCTAAACAGCAGGCAACTAACATCAAAAATTCAAATATGCAAATATATAAATGCTATAGCCTGAGTGATATACATGTATTGAGCCTTCTAGCGACATGAGATACCATACTAGTCCCGTAAAATACCACGCTCGTAATCGTTGTCCCCAGTCAATTTGATTTGTGTGTTTGGTAATTGGCTTGAGATCTGAGCTAGACATGAGGTATACTAAAGCTGTAGAATTGAGCGAGGAGGGCGGTTCCTTGCGAACTCGGTTTAATCTTTAGCGCCATGAAGTTTTAGATATTCCACTATGTTTTCATGCTGATTAGCGCTTGCTATAGAAAGCGCGGTACCAACTCTCTCTCCCCTGGCGTGAACATCAGCACCGTGATTTATTAAACGCTTGACTATTCCCTCATGACCCTCAGCGCACGCAATTTGGAGTGCAGTAACTGGTTCTAGATCACTATAATCGAGTAGACCTAATTTTTTGAGAGATCTAGCATTCCATTGCTTGACCTTGGCGTTAACATCAGCACCGCTGGATAGTAGAAGCTGAACAAGTTCATCATGTCCATAGATGCATGCTATTTGGAGCGCGGTGCCATATATCCCACTGTGAGCGTTGATATTTGCGCCATGGAGAATTAAAAGCTTCACGATATTTTCATGGCCACGAAAGCACGCCGCCTGGAGTGCAGAACCAAAGGATCCACCTTCGGCGTTGATATTTGCGCCATGGAGAATCAAAAGCTTCACAATATTTTCATAAACACGAAAGCATGCCGCCTGGAGTGCAAAACCATAAAATCCGCTTTGAGCGTTAATATTTGCGCCATGGAGAATTAAAAGTTTTACAATTTTTTCATGACCTTTCCTGCATGCCTCCTGGAGTGCGGAACCATAAGATCCACCTTCGGCGTTGACATTTGCACCATAGGATAATAGTCGCTCGACGACTGCTTCTTGGCCGCGATAGCACGCTGCGGTTAGTACGGTCCCATATTGTCCAGTATTATCTTCAATATCGGCGCCGTGATCCAGTAAGCGTTGTAGCGAATGCTGCAGACCTTCCTGCCCCGTAAAATATAATGGTGGCATTCTCAGTTTCGGGTTCTCCAACAGACGGTCATACCTACCGTAGGCATGAGCGAAATTTTGATATGCATTTCCACTATCAAAAAGTTTGTGAATGAAACCCCGCAGCTTTGGGTCACCACTTTCAGCAACTCGGGCGAAACCTGGCCAATAGTCCACAGAATATTGAAAAAATGGATAGAGCTTGGTGTGATCCTCTCTCTCGATTCGATAGTCAAATTGTAATAAATAAGCGAGGCAAACCGTTGCCATGGCTCCTTGAGCCACAAAATCTTGAAAGTTTCGCCCCATAGAGTCGTCCAGCGGCCGCGTGACGAGGTATTCCTTCACTGAAAAATGTGCCAACTGAAGCACCGTGCATCCATAATTATCGTCTTGGGGATCTTCCAGGTAGCTGTCCTCTTCTTCGACCAGGATAACTAGGCTAGAACAATAACATAGTATCTCATCTGGGTTGGGCATCCTATGTTTTGGATTGAAATACTCATCACCCTCTGTATCTACAACTATCAAATCGATTGCTTCTTCAAGTCTTATTGGGCGCGGGGAGTATGTCAAAAACTGTAGGATCCTTATCAAAGTCGGTTGATGGTGTTTAGGGATACAATCCAATATCCTGGAATATGTTCCGTCCAAATCAGTTGGTAGGGATCCAAGAGTTTTGCTAAGGCTGCGATATTCTAGACAACCCTCTAAAGCGTCAAGCTGACATGCAGCCCATCTGAACCTATTATATATTAGCGCCGTTCTCATGTAACGGACCGACTAAATTTAAATTGAGACTCACATTCCGTCCGCTTTTTCCATAAGCGATTTTTCAATTTCATCCTGAACTTCAGGCATTGACCTCCATCTTTGGAAACCTTTACCATTTCTGACTCTCGCACGAACATATGCTCCAATATCGTCGGTAATGTTGTCATTGATGCTTATGATGTTTTCGGTGCGAGCAAAATCCATTATCCCTGATTTTATATCGCTTTCTGGCCGACTAGTGACTAGAAGATGGACATTCCGTTCCGCAGATTTCAAGATTCCGCTTAACCAAGAGATCAATCCCATACTCGAAGGAGCCTTTCTTGAAGAGCATTCGTCAAGCGCATCCACTACAAGCCATACTTCCTGAGCCTGTTCCATCATGATTAAGAACGTCTCAGAAAGTGATTGTAATGTTGGCTGCTGACGTCCATTTTCACAATGGGAATGGAGGGTGTCGAGATGCTGCGAGGCGCTTTCGCTCTTGTAGTAGAGCTGGCTGATCAAGGATCGCAACATATGTTCCAGCGTCTGCTTGCCATAATCTGCGAAGTCAAAATAAAAATATAGGAGGGGCGTATAGGCCGGGTCGTTCGCCAAGCTTTGGATAACTGTTGAGCTCATGATGGTTTTGCCACATCCAGGGATACCATAAAGCCACAGGAAGGAATTTTGCTGAGTCCTCCATCTAAGGAACTCATCTCTTTCGAGGAGCCAAGCTCCTGAATTTTCGTGACGTTGTTGCAGAGCCTTGGTGTGGTTTATTGAGGGATCTGGCGGTGATAGCCAACGACTTATGTCATCTTTCTTTATTCTCCCGCCGATTTGATGAATTTTATCATTGGTATCTTCCACGGTCCTACGTATTTGATTCACATTTTTCTCAACTGATATTTCGTTAGTGGGGGTGATTTTTGTACTACGAAGAAGTTAAGAGCAATTTAACATACTAGAAGAAAGAAGCCCAGGGATCTCGATAATCTTCATCGTCGCCTCAACCTTAGCAGGAGGGACTTCGGAGAGAAGATCTTTGGCGTACGCGGCGGCAGACATTGCGGCGTAGCCTTGCCATTCCTTGTTCTTATGAGAGTCTGAATAATCACAAATGCCTCGAATAACCAAGCAAGGAAATTGGTTCATCAGTCCCGCAGCTTCCATTTCGACACACAAAACACCGTGCTCAGCCGCAAGTTCGTCTCGGAAAATAGCATCCTTTATTAAACTGTCGCCTGAGGCGATTAAACCGTAATGAATGGCAGGGTTGTCATCATCGGCGGTTCGAGCAGGCCTTGCTACTAATTCCAATGGATCCCCCCCACAAATGATATCGCAAGCTTTACCCTGCTCGTGATGAACAACATGTGAGTGGAACAGCCTATCAGTCTTCGAGTCTGGTCGCCTGTATTTCCTTCGCAACCTTGGATTATTAGCTAAGACGTCGTCGATCCTGTCTTCCAGTTTATGCCCTTCAAGCTCATATCGAGCTGAGAGGCCGGATACTGCTGTCAAGAGGACGGATGGCGGTGTATTTAAGAAACCCGTGATGTGAAAGCTTTGACCTTGTATCTTTTTCCCAAGGTCATATTGAAGAACGCCGCCTCTTCCATTACCAGGAACGCCAACGACAATATCACCAAGACGAACGTCGTTGCTTGAGCTCGGCGCGCCGCCGCCGATTCCAACCATTAGGCCGACTCTGATGTTGGGGAAGCTACGTAGAATATCTTTGGCGACAGCTGTTGCAGAGGATTTACCGTATTCTCCGCTTGGCATGGCAGCGATAACAACCAAGTGCTTCCCAACCCTACCGACGGTGTAATTGTTGTCGTCATGAACCTGCGTGGACGGCTTTTCATGCTTTTCATCAAGAAATGATTGTGCGGCGACATACTCCGTCGTTAACGCACAAATCCACCCGACGGTATAGTCCGCGAGGTCATATTGGCAGGTAGGGATCGAGTTCCGCCGCTTCTTTTCAGGTTTGCTGTCTTGGCCTGCCTGTTTTCGTTTCCTGTCGACGCGTGCTCCGCTCTGATTGACGTCCATTTTCACGAGTCTCACGTTCGTCGGCCTTGAGCTGTGTATCTGTTTCGAAATATGGATCAAATTCAAAGGTTTGAACTGGGGGAATTGATCCTTTTGAAAATCGGCGCTGAAAAACTTGCAACGGGATTTATTTTGAACACGTAACTGCTGCGAGGCTGCGAGGCTGCGAGGCTGCGAGGCTGCGAGGCTGCGAGGCTTATATCAAAGCATGGACGACCAATTGCGGGGCGCCTGTGGAGGAGACCTTCGGCGCATCCCGCTAAGTACTTAGGGTGCGAATGCACCAATGGTAAGGTGGGTGGTGAGAACTCGCATCTTGTAAGAATACAACTATATAGATAGTAACAATTCTGCTTTTGAGGGTGGGTCGCAAGCTGATTAAACGGTCAGAATGGACCCCGGATGTCGAGGATGCTAAGACTTGAGATACTCTATGGTAGAAGTAAGTGGGTGTGGTGTGAGTGAGTTGGCGCGATTGAAGTTTGACGCGAGTTGACGACACAAACAAACAGGACACCACAGAATCGTACTTAAATATGCTTGAGCTATCGTGGCTTCGAATTAAATCTCGCTCGGATAGCATCGTCAGCCGAAGGACCCCGCGCCGGTTACCACGGTTGCATGTTTGGCAAGATGTCCTACAATATAGCGTATGTACACCCGTCAGAGGCTTTCTGTTACAGTACCCTAACGGCCTGGTTGCTCTAGGATGGTCTCTGACTTCTTCTTCCCACAACCTGGTGGCGTTGAGAGCCATATCTACCAGGTCTCGAGCGTAGGTGTTCTATTCACCACGCAAATGAGGCACAGCTGAATTCAGAGTCCATTAGAAACTTGTCGACCGTGGTCACAAAATTATCATTATAACACATGCATACGGCGACCGTACCGGCGTTCGATATCTCGCAAACGGAATCAAAGTGTACTATGTCCCATTCTGGGTCGTCTATCGCGAGTCGGCACTACCCACGGTCTTCTCCTTCTTTCCGATATTTCGCCAGATAGTCCTTCGGGAACGCATAGATATCGTCCATGGACACGGCAGTTTGTCAACATTCTGCCAGGAAGGCTTGCTATACGCAAAAACTATGGGGCTGAAGACATGCTTTACCGATCACAGCTTATTCGGATTTGCTGATGCAGGAAGCATTCTCACCAACAAGCTATTGAAATTTATTCTGAGCGATACAGACCACGTCATATGCGTTTCTCATACTTGGTATGAGACCCTATTCATAGGCAGTTAGTACGAGACAGTTGTTCCGCTGACTCTTTATAGTAAGGAAAATACGGTTCTGAGAGCTGCTTTGGACCCGTTTACGGTTTCTGCCATACCAAACGCTCTCGTATCCAAAGACTTTCGACCAGCCGAAATACCCCCACCGACCTCTACCATTACTATCGTCGTTATCTCACGTTTATTTTACAACAAGGGCTGTGACTTGCTGGTTGCGACAATACCTCGAATTTGTGCTCAGCATCAAAACGTCCGTTTCATAATCGGGGGTTCGGGCCCCAAAGCGATCGATTTGGAGCAAATGATCGAGAAGAATGTTTTACAGGACCGAGTCGAAATGTTGGGACCAATTCGGCACGAAGATGTTCGAAATGTCATGATTCGTGGACATATATACCTCCACGCTTCATTGACAGAGGCATTTGGAACTGTGATTGTTGAAGCGGCTTCATGTGGGCTTTACGTGGTTTGTACCCAGGTGGGTGGCATCCCGGAGGTATTGCCAAGAGAGATGACAGTTTTTGCCAAACCAGAAGAGGACGATTTGGTGAACGCAACCTCTAAGGCTATTTCTGCAATCAAGTTTGGTACCGTCAGACCTGAACTGTTCCACGATCAAATCAGACAAATGTACTCATGGACGGACGTAGCGGAGCGGACTGAAAAGGTCTATGACGGCATAATGAGACTAAGAAGCTCCCGCCTGATTGACCGATTGAAGCGATACTACGGGTGTGGAGTATGGGCTGGAAAGCTGTTCGTGCTCTGCGCGGTAATAAATTACCTAATCATGATATTCTTAGAGTTTTGGTGGCCACGACGAAACATCGATGTCGCTCGGGATTGGCCAAGAAAAAAGGTGCTACGAGAGAGAAGTCCTTCGCCTACAGATGCAGAAGGAATGGAAGACCAAAACGACTGGGTTTCAGATTTACAAGACCAAGAGTGATTGAAGGATCACCAACAGCATCAACCTTTTCTGTCTCTTCGTCGGCACGTGGTGTGTTCAGGAGTGCCACCTCTTCGTCCAAGACTTTTGTTGTACTTGGAGAACTCTTTCTTCCTCTGTTGGGGCAGTCTGCGGCAGTCTGGGGGTGTTTGAATAGCTTTTACGCAGGCCATATTCGCTTTGTTATAAATGTGGCACATTCGAATAGACGCGATGGATGTTTCCTCATCATAGACTGGTACCGAAACACAGACCAACAAAGGCACGACTTTCGTTATCCCGCGACTCCAACATTGCCCGGTATCTAATGCCAACATCTTAATACTAATGCCTTAAGAACCCGCAAACAGTGTTCACAGTTCATGTTAAGCTTTATAGCTTTGAGCAGCTTAAGCTTTAACATCTGAGGCCCTCCTATCCATCGGATTAAAACGGCACGAACCGAAAGGACGAGATTGAACGTCCGCGACAATCTAAAAACACAGGCCGACACTTGGTTGTCATAACAATTAGAGTTTGTATAGCTGAAGCTGCTAGCAAAAATGTTTGATCGAGCCCGCTTCGAATATCTTGCAAATTACGAATTATCTTGATAGCTATTTGCTTCTATCCCACTCATACAAAATCACTTGAGCCTAGAAGCGCATGCTTACGCAATAAATCGAGGTCTTTCAAAGAATAATAAAACAATCTACCATTCGAAATCATATCCCTACCTCTCAGCTGATCCGGTAATCAAGTCGGGTAATACAGAAGTATGGGAGGAGAAAACCTACCTGACAAAGCCATTACGTTCAATGATATCAATCTTTCTCACGAACTCGATGACTACATTAATGGCTTTGCTCACGAAGATCAACCGTCTCTATTTTTTGACGATGCGTTTCACGACTGTCTAGATGAAGCCTCGGCCTTTGATGGACTCCAGTTTGACATACCAGATACAGCCATTGATCCTGAGCTGAGAGGGCCTTGCGACATACCGAGTCAGGAATGTGCCTCTGATACTCCGACCCAGGTGCAATTTCAACCTTTAATGCTCCCCCCCTCTTTATCAACTAAGCCACCGAGCCGCCATGTTTTTGAGACGACATCAACAAGTGGTCTACCTGGCAAAAAGCTCGTAAGGAGGTCTAAAAAAGAAGAAAGCACTTTTGACCATTCTCGCCAGGCTAAAGCTCCCACGTCCGACCCAAGATTGTATGAGCTTGCGAGAAAATCTTCGAAAACCTTCAAATGTGCTCCACTCTCTACAGCTTATCCCCAGAGTACCGCCTACGGACCATATTCAAGTCATCTTGTAGCAGCACCTGGTCTGATACCACAGAATGGTACACCTATCGACGGAAATTTGAGTGCATTAGATATCAACCAAAATGATATTGACGACTTTTTTGCGTCTCTCAACCCGGAATTTCTCGAGGGAAACACAGATGATGTATTCCCGTTTGGAAACGTCCCGGATTATCCGGAATGGCAAAAGCCATACGATCCATCTACAAATCTTAACATCATTGACACGAAGGAATTCACCTACCGGATGCTAGCACCTTCTGCATTGCCAGTCCAGCCATCTGAAAAACGAAAGCGGGGCCGACCGAAGAAAGACGAAGTCGAGGAATCACACCAAGATGCCGTGGCTCAACCTTCCCATGTCACGGCTCCTTTTCAAGTGCCATCTCAAGAGTTCCAGTTCAGCATTCCGCAACACCAATTCCCTCCCCAGTATCCGTTTTATCAACCATCTTACCAATCACGGTACCTATATCCACAGACTTTCTCTTCAAATCAAACAGCCATTGTGCCAAGCTCCATTACTCCACGTTCTGTCACCGCTTTAAGTCCTACCGAAATCGAGGATACCGGTTCAAACTCAAAACGTCGGAGACTGGCAGGCAATGGGTCATACCGGTCGATGTCCAAGAAAGAACAAGCGTACATGGAAATGGACGAAAAGGTGAAGCTATACGACGAGACAAATATCCACGAACTTGTCTATTTCCCGGCCCTCAAACCTGGTCGTAGCCCCTGTTACTGGATCCAACGCCATCCATACGCGAATACCAGAGTCTACGAAGATCATTACAGAACCTGGTGTCGTTATCGTCATTGCAAGGGAGTTGAAACGGCTGAAATGATTCGAACATCCAACGGGGAGATGAGGGAGAAGAATTACAAGCATCCGCGCACGATTATCGCCGGTAATTATCAGGTCGCGGTGGACTGGGAGTATGTTGGCAACGAAATAAACACATTCAAAAATGATCCGGAAGGACAGTACGAATACGACAAGCGCAATGTGTATGATACAGTCGAGTGTTTTTTCCATCTGCGGTGTTTCGAGCAGCTTACGGACTTTCCCCAGTTAGTTAGACAACAACGGGTCAAAGTGGATCATAGGGTGTTGAACGCGGATAAAACGCGGAACAAGATCACCAAGAGGAAGAATAAGGGTGGTACGAATGCGGCGGAGATCGAGTGGTATTTGAAGGATGAGGCGGAGCAATGGATGAATAGGATCATTATGGATTGGACGTTCCGTCCCCTTCCTGGAAGCGAAGAGAGTCTAGAACGAGTACTATTAGCTGGGAAGAAGAAGTATAATGAGAGGAAAGGAACGGGAAAGCTAGGATTCGGAGCCAGTCCGCTTGGAAGCCCTGCTTCTGAGTTTTAATCGCCCTTCGGCCCCTCTTACAACTAATTCGCAGAAAAGATTTTACATGACTAATGTGCGCTACTACGAGATTGTATGTGTGAGATTGGTGGTTCACATCATAACTTGCATTTACTCAAAATTTTCTTCTGACAATTTGAACTCACAGCCAACAAATCTCATATGCTGTTCCTTTTGTACCATTCGCTCTCTCTTCATCAGATTAGGCAATTTCGCCATTCGTCCTATTCGCCATATCTTAACTAAAACCTTAGAAACTTGACTGATTCCGTATACCAGACCGCCAATATCATACTTACACCAAGCCACACCATACGGTAAGCTCTTTGAAACAAAGGCCCTATTCGTGAAATGGTGGACATTCGAACAGGGACACCCTTTGCCCCAGATGGCCTCAAGTGCTCGCTGCTTCAGACAACACAAAGCTCTTGTTGGTTTTTGTCAAATAACTTCCAACACTATGCCATTCTAAAAGTGAGCTTAACAGATGAAATCAACAAAGACATTTTAATCATGTTGGATGGAGGGTGGCTCTGATATCTAAAAAGTATTACTGGACAATAAAAGGTTTCTACATTGAATATCAGACGCGTACTGGTGTTTCGTCCTCTATCTCGTCTTTGTTTGCAATCATAACTTGGATTTCAATTGCGCCTTTTAGTTGTTGCTTTATTAAATTGGATCTTTTGTCTATGAGATATTACTATTTAATGTGAACGAGTAAATTCAATTCTTTCCAAACTCGTCATATAGTGAAGCATAAAGCTTTTAACCCTTCCCTATTTCAAAATCTGCACCACAGTACAAGGTCTACTGCTAAGATATCAGCACTTGTAATCATTCATTCCGCATATTTAGTCAGATGTAAGTCCTCCTATAGTTCAGACTTATAGTAAAATCTTGGCACGATATACTAAACTCATATTCTTGCTCAAGTTAACCCTATTACATTATCACCAACAGTTCAAAAAGAGAATCATAATCTTGAGGATCTCCAATACCACAAGATGGTATGCGAGTACGCCCTCTTCACGTTTCCGGGCTGTCAATGCCCCGCTCTCCTCCCCATCCGATTCTGCGATCATCATCTCAACCCCGAACACCCGGAATATGAAGACCCGGCAACCCTCAGAAACCCAGCCCGGATAACCATGCTTTTCAAAGCACCCGGCGTTGTCCTCCTCCACCACGATTACATGTGGTTGGTCAAGGTCTACAACGACCCGATGTACCTCGAAGATCGATCACTCACAAAACAACAAGCGGACTGTCTAGACTGGTATCAACAAGCAAAAGTGATCGAAAAGCTTCAAGCTCGGGAAGAAGTATTCGAAGATAAAACCACCCATCACACGATTGGATTCCACACCAAAATCTGTAGATATCACATCATATACCCCAAATGCACGGATATGTACATCTGGCAAACAAACGACCCCGATTTCTTTCCCTTCCTCGAAAGCTACTGTTTCACACACGCTCGAGCTATAGTCAAAGATACCACTGGAAAATATACAATCGTACCTGCAATAGTTCCAGAAACATTCTCGGTCCCATTCGAAGCAAAGAAAATCATAGCAGAGAGGAAGGCAGAGAAAGAGATGGCGGAACTGAAGCGTCTCGATCCCAGTACCGCCGGCCCCCATATACCAGACCCGTCGAACCGGGTGGAGACTGAAATACCAGTCGACCTTCCAAAGTTACCGGATAGGAGTGGGGATAAAGAACGTATCCCAAGTTCAACAGATGCATCGGACCTGGTAAAGCCTCCGAAACGTCTCCCAGCATCATCAGATCCGCCGAAGGCTAAAAAGGATCCAAAAGAGCGGCTTAGCAGAAAGGACACGATAGAAGGGCATAAAGGTGAAAGGACGGAGACTGACGAGAACGTAGTTTCGGACTCGAGCTCGTCAGGCACAGATATAGATGCTATGGAAAGCGGAGATGAATATCTGCCGCGAGAAGAGAGAATGAAAAGGGCAGCCGATAAAGCCATGAAAGAGATGAAGAAACGTGAGAAACAGCAAAAGAAAAAAGCGGAAGAGAAAAAAGAAGGGGGAGATGAGGAATCTGTAAGAGAAAGATCCAATATTAGTGCGTGCGGGAAACATCGCCGTGCTACAGTGCAGTAAAATGAGCCGTCATCTAACATATAAAATGAATCTTAGGAAACAACAACAGTACCACCGAAGAAGAAACCGGCAAAAAAAAGGAAGGCCAAAGATGATTCAGATTCAGACTACTCAGATGCAACACCCTGTGAGAGCGAGGAAGAAGCAGAAACAACAAAACGGCCAGCAAAAGCTACAAAAAAGGGTAAAGCAGATGAGCCTATAATAATAGACGAAGACGGGGGAGAACCCGCAGATGGCTCCCTTGTAATAGGAACTGGGGTGGGAGTTGCTCCCGGCATCGGTGCCGTTACGAAGAAAAGAATAGATGCAAGGGCTAGGCTATTCGAGAAAATTGCAAATGCTGGAAAGAAGGGAAAACCAGAAAATTCTACTAGAGCAAAGGGAGACAAAGGAGAGTCTGTGGGCGACCCTATTATAGTAAGCGAAGATAAGGGGAAATCTACAGGCGATCCCATTGGCACTGGTAAAGCGAATAAAAACCAGCCAAAAGAAACCACAAACAATGGGAAAGCTCCCAAAAAGAAAGATGGAGATGATGATATAGCCGAGATGCTACCCAATGGCAATGGAAAAGCTGGGAAGAAACTCGACCCAAAGCCTAATAATCCACCAGGTGGTGATTCGAGTACCAAAAAGCCTGCGCTAGGTCCAGATACACGTGCACAACGAAAGCGTGGATCTGAACTTCCAAAACCTCAACAAGAGAAAGGAAAGGGAAAGAGTTTGGAGAACGAAACAACTTCTAAAACCGATGATCCATGGTGGAAATCGATTCCAAGAAAAGAGCTTGCAAGCTCATCATCTAGCTGGCGTAATTGGGAAGAAAGTTCTGAAATACTGCTCCCAGAAGACCCAAACGCTCTCAGGTTCCGAGATAAGGCAAAAATTGCAATCGAAACACTAAGCAGCGCCATGAAGCGTGCCATAAAAGAAGCAGAGGAAGAACGAGACGAGAGTAGTCCATCCATGGCAGACCAAAGTAACTCGGACTGAAGATATTAGTGAAGAAGAGGAACATCCAAACGGCGAGAGTGGCGACGAAGACGATCAGCCAGATTCCTCTGAGGAAAGTAAAAGAATGCCTAAAATGAAAAGACTCTCAATAGC
The DNA here is from genome assembly GCA_012184315.1 of Arthrobotrys entomopaga. NCBI lineage: Eukaryota > Fungi > Ascomycota > Orbiliomycetes > Orbiliales > Orbiliaceae > Arthrobotrys > Arthrobotrys entomopaga. The sequence goes on along the minus strand of LDDX01000040.1, from coordinate 15,878 downwards.
CTTAAGAAGGTCCGGAAACCAGGTCGCAAAAAGGTATCAGTGAGAATCCTCCAAACTTCTCCTAAGAAATTAATATTTGGGCAGTTGAATCAAAGAAGGAAAGAACGGTTTGACCAGACGTGAAGCGGATTATCCAAATCATGGTCTAGGAAGTATGAATCAGGCACATCCTAAAGATGATATGCAATGATGAAAGTTCCATCGTGGATGATTGTTTTAAGAATCGCGATTCACACATTGTCACCATATTCAATCAATGGTCGTTATTTATCATTGGCGTAAATATGTTATAAGCTTGAGTGTAGAAAGTTAAAAGTATTTAAGAATTTAAACTATTCGAGCCATCGAAATCACTGTCCCAAAGTTACAATTCATTTTATAATTAATTGTGTCCCATATCGAATTTTAATTCTGAGAGTGTATCCTAATATATTCATATAAGAAAATCATTCTTCCATCCAGTACGTAGTAATATTTAAGCAATCAGTTCGTATCGAATCACCTGAAGACCTAAATTCAAGACATAGTCCTCATAATGATGAATTTTAAACTCTAAAATCATCGGTAACTGTAAATATTCTCGATCCTGTCTAAGAAAATCGTTACTCAAAAAGTCGAGGTTATACTTCCGAATGCAACAACCACAGACAAAACTTAATTGATAACATGCATCACGACTTGGTATACCCCACCATAAGTTCACGAGGATTAGATTTCACATTGATTATTTGCCATATATAATACTTATTAACAGCCCAATTAAATATTACAACGCCCTGCGAAAATGTGATCCCAAACTTCAAAGGCATCTTGTATACATAAAATTAACAAAACCCACTCGAACCTCGCAAAACACCACGTTTCCCCCAATATCTCAACATTACCACCACATCACCTGTTTCAAACCAGACCATACGCTAGCCACGTCTATACATACAAATCGAGTACCCCGCTTTGCAGATCTACCTCAACAATCACATCTCCCACGAGTATACTCCATTTCACAGCAGAGAACGTCTCAAATCCATTCGGGTCGAATATATATATATAAATGGATCCTCAAGATCCAGATGCCACTAATGTTTCAGCAAACCGCATTTCCCTCTGGGTATGCAACTCCCTCAGCGTTCTAATCCTCGTCGTCAAAATAGGATTGCGGAAATGGAAGAATGAGAGGTGGAATATGGGTGATACGTGGAGTTGTGTGGCTATTTTTCATATCGTTGGGAGGATTATACTGGGTAGTTTTGAGATGTCTTGGGGTTCACCGCTAAGTATATCAATTACTCTATATATTGACTCGTAGATTCAGAGTATATTAGTGCTATTGCTAACTGGTATGGTATATATCTTTATAGCAATGTCTGCTGCGCAATTGAAATATTTTGAGGGAAATTTGGATTCCCCGGAAGCGAAGAAGATTATCATGGGTGGGAAAATGAGTGTTCCGGGTCGTATATGTTTAGTAGGAGGGTCCGTATACGCATTATTATTAATTTCTATTCTCATGGACGATCCTAAAACAACTTATAAGCTAACTACTTCATTTTTCTATTTATTGAAAATACTTAGTTTGTGGGCTCTGAAATTCGTCGTCCTTGATTTTCTGTGGCGTATAATACGAAAACTCCCCTACGAAAGACGCATAATGGGTACCTTTATCTTTGCTATCGTCGCCTCCTGGATCGCTGCAACTGTAGCCTTATTCCTCGAATGCCAGCCTATTTCAAAATGGTGGCAGATAGAACCGTACCCCGGACAATGCGTGCAGGCGAACCGATGGTTGATAGTCTACGAGGTGGGCAATTTGCTTACGGATACGATGTTGCTAGCGTTACCGTTTCCGATATTGTGCATGGCGCGGGTTCCTTGGGAAAAGTACGTCCATGCATACATACATACACCTTGTTGCCCTAATTATAGTGTATCAAAAGAAGAACAAGTTTGCTGATGGTGTGTGTATATTTGTGATCGATTATATACGACAGACGAAGCCGCCTCTTTTTCGTCTTCTCCGTCGGGTTCTTCCTCATCGCCGTCTCAATCGTACGGGTAATCCAAGGACTCTCCCACTCCCACTTTCAAATCTCCCGTACACTCTGGGCAGCCGTGGAAACCCTCTTCGCTGCCGTCGTCGCCTGCACGCCGAGTATATACTGCATCCTACGCCGCGGTCGGGAAGATTCACATAAAATTTCATCGACATATAATGCATACCGCAACTCGGCCAGTTCATCCGGCGGTGGGAGGAGATCTGGACGACAGAGTAGTGCCGCAAATCCATATGTTGGTACGTGGGATACAATAGGTTCGATGAATGATGTGAGTGAGGTGAATATGGATAGATACGGTAATGGTATCGAACAGCATCCTTGCGTGTTTAGTAGCTATACGGGAAGTGAGGCGAAGAGGATTACGAGTTACAGTGGCAGTAGCGGGAGAAATACGAGTGCGGTTAGTAGGAATATGAGTGTTGTTAGTAGCAGTAGTAGTGGTAAAGGTGGGGGTAGGTATCGGCCCCCGAATTATAGCGGGGTGCATTTTGATAATTATAGCGAGGGGGAAGTTACGGATTGGTTAAGTTATCCGAGCAGGGGGAGGGTTAGTTCGAATATCTGGAGTTATGGGGGTGGATCAGAGGATAGTGCGGATGAGGGATATCTTGTGGAGAGGGATGAGAAGAAGAGGGATGGGTTTGGTGTTATTGATGAGGAGGAGGGAAGAGATTTGGAGACTATTGAGAGGATAATGGTTGAGACTACTTTGAGTCAAGTTTCTGAAGCGGATCCGAGTGCTTCGGTCAAGGTGGCTTCGATGGTAAGACCGCATGAGCGGATAACTGAAATACCAGAAGACCTGGAAATAGGTTATCCCTAGTGGCTTTACGATTTTATAAGATGCTAAAAATACCCAATTCGATACGAAATTATATAGAATCTTAAGGGAATGATTTTAGTAGACTTTTCAAGTTCAAAGATAAATATAGTAAGACCTTTTATTCTGCGCTAGATATAAAGTACATACATGAAAATTTTGACTACAAAAGCGCTCCGTGCAACGAGCTATAAATATTATAAATAAGCTGACAACTTTTGGATCCTTGGGGAAATAACCTGCATCTGTTGATTAGATTTACAATTTCGCATCCCACCTGTTGAATGGATTCAAAATATTTCAAAGCGATCATTGCAGACATTAAATTTAAAGACTCAGAGCCGAAACGTGCTGACCGACTCCATTTGAAGAGGGCTTCCCAATCGGTGTACTTGGTCGACTCGAAAGGAACTGCGCAAATATTGTTAGCTTCTATCTATGATATTATAAACGAGGAATATCACATACCCCGCTAGACGCACTGAGCAGAGCAATCAAACTAGCCTGTACAACATCCTCATGGATTCCAATTCCCCAAACCGTCTCTTCTTTAATATTACCTCCTCGCCTTCCACCCGATGGCTGGCATTCAATATATGCCACAGCCTTAACGTGGGTACCCGCGCTCAAGGCATGCTCCTTGTAGTCCTTAACATCTAAATCAACGCCAAGGGGCTTGAGCGCGTTCGCCATACTAGAAATAGCACCGTTACCAACACCCTTAATCGGTCTCTCTACACCATCCAGGGAAACGATTCCCTCAAAATATCTCTTCGACTGTTCTTCAAAGGGTCTCCCGCCGCCATTAGCTGCAGCTTGGATAGGCCTCCCTCTGCTCGCCGCTCTCTCTGTCTTGATATCGTAGTCTACTAGCATAAACCTCGGGTTGCTATTAAGATAATACGCATCTTCAAACAGTTTCACGATTTCTGTAGGTTGTAATTCTCTATTAACAAGCTCTGTTTGCCTCTGCACAATCTTGGAAAAGGCAACTTGCAGACCTCGAGGAAGGTCGAGGTGGAGGTGTTGTAGAATGATCCATGCAGCGCCACCTTTTCCGCTCTGGCTGTTGACCCTGATGACAGCCTCGTATGTACGGCCGATGTCTTGAGGATCCAAAGGGAGATATGGCATGAACCATTGATCTTCGTATTTGGCACCGGAGTCCTCGCGGACTTTAAAACCCTTCTTGATTGCATCTTGGTGACTACCGGAGAAGGCACAGACGACTAGTTGGCCACCGTAAGGTTGACGTGGGTGAACCGGGATCTTGTTGGAGTCTTCAACTATCTCTATAACCTTCTTCATGTCGGAGAAGTCGATGCCAGGGGAAACACCCTGAGTATAGAGGTTCAGAGCGAGAGTCACGAGGTCGACGTTACCGGTTCTCTCACCGTTTCCGAAGAGACAACCCTCTACTCGATCTGCGCCGGCCATCTGGGCCAGCTCAGCAGCTGCGACAGCGCAGCCTCGATCGTTGTGTGGGTGAAGGGATACACAAATCTTTTCTCGTTCTGTAATGTTTCGACAAAAGTACTCAATCTGGTCGGCATAAACGTTTGGAGTGGACATCTCCACTGTCGCTGGGAGGTTGAAGATAATTGGGTTCTCTACACTAGGTTCCCATGCTTCTTTCACAGCATTGCATACTTTGACGACGTATTCCGGTGATGTATCAGAGAACGTTTCAGGGCTGAACTCGTACTGCCAGTGGGTCTCTCTGACTTTCGGATCCGGTGAATCTTTGGTGAGGCTTCGTGCGAACTTGGTGCATTTAACAGCAAGGGCGAGAGATTCATCTTCAGTCATGCCGAATACGATTCTGCGGAAACATTCGCTGGTAGCGAGGTAAAGGTGGAGGATGGCATTTTTGGCGCCGCAGAGAGATTCGACGGTTCGTTTGATGAAGTCCTCCCGACATGGCGATAAAACTTGGAGGTGGACATCATCCGGGACGACACCAGGTGTTTCGACGAGACGGCGAGTGAAGTCGAAATCTGTCTGCGATGCCGATGGGAATGAGACTTCGATCTCTTTGTAACCGAGTTCGACGAGGAGGTTGAAGAATCGCAGTTTTTGGTCACCGTCCTAGAGTGATGAATGGTTTTAGCAAGGTTCTATTAATACGAACAGACAGCGGTTGGCGTACCATTGGGTCAACCAGGGACTGGTTTCCATCTCTTAGATCGGTTGCAAGCCATCTAGGCGCCTTGGTAATGGTCTTGCTGGGCCATTGGCGGTCCGGAAGGTTGATGGGCTTGAATGGCTTGTATTTTCGGGAGGGTTCCTTGAGCCTGGAGGATATTCGATATTAGCAACTCCAATTGACATCGTAGATTAGAATACGAGGGCCCTGTTAGATGTAGATGCCCTGTCGGTGGGTCCATATTACATTGGCATCTTGGAGATTCTATAGAAACACCGCAACTACCCGGTATTGATAGCGTAGCGAAAGAGAGCCGAAGCGATCGATTCGAAGCTGGTAGGTACGAACTGAGCTACCTTGTCAAAGCGGAAAGAAGGTGCAAAAGCGGGAGAGCTATTATGCAGGAACGAAGAAATCCCGGATCAATCGGAGAGGAAAAGGTTGTAAAAAGCGCAAGCTAAGAAAAGAATTTTCTCGAATTGAACTGGTGGGAGAGCGATGTGAAAGGGAAGGTCGTAATAGTACCTTGAACTCAAGAAGCCCGTTAGTTATAAAGTTGGATGTAACTATGACTCAGAAACGACAGGTGCGATACAACCTCCGGAATATATATTTCCTCTCTTCTTTCGACCGGCGATTTGAAACTTGCGATCTTAAATTTTAGCCGGTTGAACTTTTTTGGGGAAAAACCACCGGCGATTCCGGCGAACTTTTCCTGCTGCAGTGGAGCGTCGGTCGACGAAGGAAAAGACCCAATCAGACCGATTTGCGCCAGTAGCCGAACACAGAAAATTTTTAGCTGGTTTTTTGGTCCCCCTCCTCGGTGCCAAACAAAGGGAAACTCTGTGCCCCGCATTTTACCGCTTCGGGACGCCTGCAGAGACTCATTCAACGTCGACGGTTCGTTGCTTGGGAAGATACTGATGGATATAATATGTATAGTGAGACCTGATTAGCATAATGAAGAGGTTTATTTTGGAGTGGATGTATCAATTCTCACCCTTTGAATATCCAATCGACGTAAATATACCTCCTCCTTCTCAGGATTCTATGATATACAAGTGTCTTAGTTTCGTCCGGTCATCTTCAGCGACCAGGAACAGGACATATGGCGCAATCGACCGGAAAAGTGAAATATTGCATCTGAGCACCGAAGTCCAAGCTATGACTCCATTTCAACCGCCGATATCGTCCTCAAGCTCTCCGACCCGCGACTTTGCTGTCAGAGCCTTCCAATGCCCCTTTTCTGATTGTGGATCAGATTAGATGAATCGCGGAAATCGTCGGCAAACATAAAGACACAAAGTCAACGCATTTACAACATTAGCATTCGCATTCGCAATTTGACAGAGAAAACGTACGACTATCGCTTTATTAATTGTAATTATAAAAGTAGATTAAAGATTTCAAAGGTGTTTCATTTCATATTTATTTCTATCTAGGTAGTCATATAAGTGTAGCAATAGCTATTCTATGATTCTCCAGTAATACTGCATATATATGCCGGTTCCAAGTAAACATGAGCAAATTGCGTTTCGTGCTCTAGCGAAGGAGAGTAGAGCATTTCGGTAGATAGCTAGCTGCCAACCATTGGATTCTCCATCTAGAATACTCTTTCCCTTCGTTAAAGATGTTCTGTTCTCCGTCCAAGATATCCAGTTCTTCATCCTTCCTCTAGAAGCTCTTAGTGTCTTAGTATTATTAGTACAAAGGCTCTCATTTTTATCAAATGAATCCTTTTCAAGGGAGTTGTCATTGATCTTGTAAAGGATGAGTCGAGGTATCCTCAACTTGATTCCCGTAGTAGATATGGGACCAGATCTTATATTCCTCTCTTGTAGAAAAGTATTAACAAACATAGCCTTATCCTGGCAACGTCGCGGCCGAGACCAGTCTTACCTGTACTTCTGGAATGACGCTTAGGGTGGCCTTTAGGAGTTTACTGTCTTCCCTCGTGGTTAGTCTCGCCGGAAAGATGCCTGCCGTGGAAGTTTTTACCCAATATTATGATTCAAGAGGTATAAGAATAATCAGTTCTGTAATAAGCACTGGAAATAGATCTCATGATATATTGGATTGTGGTTTTTCTGAAACGATGGATGAAGCTTGACGTCGAAAATTTGAAATTTGCATGTAGTGCGTTTTGTTATTGAAAGGAGTGAGAGCGTGTATATATACGCGATGTTTGAGACAAGAAAACGTATATAAACAGAAGCTGAAAGTTCTTGGTTCTAAAATTGTTGAGGAAGGTATAATATGATGATTTTGAGAATGGAAAAGATGAATGGATGAAAGTTGAATACTCGAAACAAATGGGATATTATATTTCGCACTAAATTTTAAGCCAAGGTTATGGCGGTCTGAAGTGGAAAGTAAAGAGAAAGAGGGATTAAGACACTAAATGGCCTACAGCGGTACTAAAACTTTTATCTCGGTTGTGAACGTCGTCATCTGCCCGACTAGTTGTGCATCAACAGCATCAAGAGCAACTTCTCAATATTGTAGCTGAGAGAACCGCGCCCATATGCAGTATCTTATTTTCTAAAATCTACAGTATATAATTCGCTGTTTGATAATGGTACTACAATGAGGACAGGTGGCTCAGTGGCAAGAGCGCTTGTAATGGCCCGTAATGGAGGCTACTTGGTGCATCGACCTATCGCGACGGCCCCTAAAAAAGGCTGATAGGGAGGTTTCGTCAGGGTTACAAGAGATCGTATGTTCGAATCATACCCTGACCAGGTTTTTTTTTTTTGTTTTTTTTTTTTATTTTATTTTATTTTATTTTTCTCCTTATATTTGTGTATTTCTTCACATCTATCTCTCGGCGGTCGTGATGTATTTGTTGTGTTCTAACATCATGTCCTCATCCCCACGACGACACCCAGCACAATTGGTTAAACGTGTTGTTTTTGTTGGAAACAATCAGGCATCCTGCATGGTGAATCAATATTCGACCAATTCATGAAGGGGAGGCCTAAGGGTAGACCTAGTAGACTAAAGGGTAGACTGGTACGAGATCAGACGGAACAGGATAAGCATTGGTCTCGTTCCCAATAAGCATCGGTATAAAGATACTCAGCTTATGGCTTACCTCAAGATGTATCACGCGGCGTTAAGGTTCCAAGAGCTGAGCTACGTTAGTACAATCTACACCATGACATCCCATATGCATATATGCATGGAGACGCACAAAAGCACTGCAAAAACAGGATGCAAGACAGTGGCAAAGCGAGCTCCACTTCTCCAGACTAAGCTCCACTGAGAGCTGAACATAGATAGGAATTAAATAACTGTGGGTTTCCGCTCAGCCTCAATGAGGAAAAAAACGTTCGAATGTATGGATATATTTATTTGAGATGGGACTTCGGATTGAGATAGAGAAGCTTGAGATCTCGTCGCGGCCCAAAGTTCTTGCATTTACTTAAATTTGCCGGCAGGTTTCTTAGCTTTGCGTTGGGCGGTCATGCTTGCTCAAAGCAACCGCCCCAGCTCCCCACCTCCAATTGACCTCGAAAAGTATCGACATTTTCAAGAGATTCAGACTTTACCAACCTTCATTCAACAGAAACAGCCACCTTCGAGTGATATTTCGCAAAGAGTTACACTGCCTGCACTTTTGGCCGGTCGTTTTCTGGAGCCTGGGATCCTGGATACCCTCCATCTCGTTAGTCTGACATCTGACAAGGATCTCGAGCCTGATCCGAAATCGATGGTAAAAAGAGGTAAGCTAAGATCAAGCTCCAACTCTCGCCAGCCATGTGCACTCAGCTTCAAGAAAAAAATTCACATTGAAAGAAGAATATAGCTTAAAGACGTTCCCAAGAAACTTTGAAGAAAAGAGAAAATTCATTCTGATGAAAACTTTTTTCTCTCTGTTTTGTTTAGAAGATTCGGTCCAACAAGCTCTATAAGCTTAATCCTTATCCAGTTGTGGCAAAAGACGACGCCCACTCACCTCAGCTTCGCTGATATCGTGATTTCTCATCACCCTCAAATCGAGATAAAAACGTTTAAAGGCGCATACCTCAAACGTAAACAAACCCACAAAGGATTGCTGGTATGCCGACCCTTCGAGCCGGATTCGTTCTGTTGGTTTCTAGATATTTCGCTTGAACCCGCAGCAATCGACGCCAGATTAAGAGCCTCAGATCTGCCTGACGGCACCTCGAAGCATCGTCTTGCAAAATACATTTTGAAAAACACTTCTCCCAACCTCATATTCAGCCGGACTAAAAGTCGGTTACAGAACTGCAGCACAATCTTTTCATCATTGCATTTAAGAACTTGCAGGGCTAGCAAATATTGGATTTGAGAGTGTGAGCGAGGGTTTGAACAGCCAAGAAGAACCCCTCTTCATCATCAAGCGCCACGGTTCCACTACGGGCCTCATCAGCCCAGAAGCATCCCAAAACAGAGACCTGCAGGTTTCTAAATCCTTCAAAAGCTTTATCTACAAAGACATCAGCCTTCTTCGTCCCTTTGTCTGCACGACAGTTGAAAGGTGCCAAAACCCCAGAACACAAAATTTCTAGCTCTGAGAGTCACGATTAAGGGAACCTAGATTTGTAGAGATCCCGAAACCCTAAATAGCAGGTAAGAGCTCCATCTTCTGTTTTCGTACTCTGTGAAAATGAGCCTGGCAGGTTTCTCTTGCGCAGCGCCTTTTCATGATTCTAGCTATAATCCCGCCAAAATTTTGGGTGGTGTACGACCTCAACAACGGGGGCTCTATCTGCCGGTCCATGTGCTCGGAATACGGCTGCTTCTCGTTCGCGTTCAAGCTGGTGCGACTGGACCCGAAGTTGGCAGCTAGCTCATGCTCATGAGAGGACACCAAGTGGTGCTTATCCAATGCTAAATTGCCCTCTTCCTTGTCTATCTTTTCATGCTACCATTTTTGAAACCCGACCCCATTGTTGGTGCCATTGGTGCATGGCTCTGATCGCTTGTTAGCTATTCCTTTGGCCAGCAGCTAGTCCCTCGTCTACCTCTACTTTCCCTCTGGAGAAGGGATGGTTCTTGGGGTCTTGCCGAACGGTCTTGCATGTTTTGAGGCTTGTTGGTGCTAACGTTTGGTTTTGTTTTTTTCCCTCGGTGAAAGCAGAAGGAAAGGAAAAGTTGAAATCGCAATTGCGTCGTAGGCAAACTCCCAGGCAAAGCCTGACGACAACCATTTGCAAAGAGAAACAGGTCAGGCGAAAGTAGTTCAAGTTTTCAAGATATCGCACCTTCCTGCGGGTTGGCTCGCCCGGTTACAATCAATCTGCGGTTGTCCACAACTTCTGATTGAATTAATTAGCGGGCTCGATCGATTGGTCTTCTCGATCCTCCAAAGCGCTCGAGTTTGTGTGGGCTGAGAGACAGCCGATCAGAAAGAAAGCTACAGCCCAACAAGAAGAAGAAACATCCTTCTCACACCGACTTTACCCTCCACACACCACCACCAACCGACCACACCGCCGGCCAGACTCTGACTTACTTTCACTCTCCTTCTTCCTTCCTTCTTTTCCTCCTCCTCTTCTTCTTCTTTTTCCTTTCCGAAATGGACGGAGTGAATTCTCGTTTCAAGAAGCTTGGATTCTCACGGAAAAGCTCTACAAATAGCAACCCTCCGCTTCAGCCTTCGGTCTCGCAGTCTTCTCTCCACCAACAACAGCCAGCGCGGCAAACACCCCCTCCACAGCCAAATCCGCTCGCCAGGCCTCCTTCTTATCCCGGAGCCTCCCCTCAAGGAGGACCTACCCCGCCAGCTCAGAACCCTTATCCACCTCAAGGTCAACCTCAACCACAACCTTCTCCGCACGGGGGACAGACTCAACCACCTGTCGGCCCTCCGAACGTTCAGCAGCAGCAACAGCCGCCGCCTAATATAAGACCCCCTCATCCTCTCCAACAAGGTCCGCCTCCGCAGGGACAGCCTCAGCAAGGTCCTCCCCCCAACCCTAACGGACCTCTTCCTCCTCAAGGTAGAACCGGATCTCCCATGCCTCCAGGAGGACATCCAGGCCAGTACGGCCAACAGTTCCCGCCTCCGATAAACACACAGCAGCCTTATGGTCGTCCTCCTGTAGGACCTGGACTACCTTATCCAGGCCCAGGTGGTCCAGGTGGGCAAGCTCCTCCCGGGTATCCACCCGGTGGTATTCCACCTCAAGGTTATCAAGGAGGACCTCCTGGACCTCCAGGCGGACCTGGGGGACCACCTCACGGATTTGGACAACCTCCTCCTCACGCTCAACAGACGCAAGGTGCTACAGCTCACGAAGTTCCCGGAGCCGGAAAGAGTACATCGCAGCTCATTGTCGGCATCGATTTTGTAAGTCTTTTACTCTAGCCTTTGTTGACATTGCCACGCGTCGGCAAACACGATCGACGACACTCTATTTCATGCTTTCGCCTCGTTTCTTGCTTTCAATGGGATAAATCACCTTTCATCCTCCGGGTTTGCTCGCGAGAAATTTGGGGTGTCTGATATCACATCAGAAACCCCACTTTGCCCATCAACTCAGCCGCACGCCAAAAACGAGCGGTGCAACCCAAAGACACCCCTACACTCTGCCCAAAAAGCCAAGCTTGCTAATAATATTCCAAATACAACTAACACTCTTCCGTTTCGATTTTTTTTTTTATAGGGAACAACCTTTTCTGGTGTCGCTTATGCTTTCGTAACGGGTCAAACGGTCAAAGATGATTTGATTACTGAGTGGCCAGGTGCTGGTAACAATACTCGGCAAAAGGTGAACTCCAAATTTTCATTATACATCAACTTCGGAAACTCATATTAACAAATCCGTGTACCAGATTCCCACAGTTCTTTACTACGATCAATACCAGAAGGTAGTAGGATGGGGAGCCGATATTGCCGATGCTTTGGCGCCCACCGGGTACCCGAAAGTTGGCGTTCAGAAGGTACATCGCCACGCATCTATGTTTATAAATATTCCTTCGAGCTTGCTAATACGGTGTGTTATAGGTTGAATGGTTCAAGTTGCAACTCATGGTTTCGGGTAACACCTACATTGACCCCATCAACCTGCCACCGCTGCCGCCTGGCAAGTCTGAGATCGATGTCGCTGCCGACTACCTCTTTAAACTCCGTCAGGCCATGCGGGCGGCGCTACAAAAGTCTTTGGGTGAGGTGTTCAACCGAGAAGAACGAAATATCAAGTACTTCTTGACCGTCCCGGCTATTTGGAACGACGCTGGTAAAGCTGCTACAAGACAGGCTGCCATCCAGGCTGGTTTCTTGCGGGACGCCAACGACAACAGGTTGACCTTGATCACTGAGCCCGAAGCCGCTGCCATGTTTTGTTCCAAGGCTGGTTTGTTAAATCTCAAGATCCACGATGCCGTGCTCATTGTCGATTGCGGTGGTGGTACTGTCGATTTGATCGCCTACGAAGTCGAAGAAGAAGTTCCATTCTCCGTTGCCGAGTGTACTGCTGGTTCTGGTGACAGCTGCGGTAGTACTGCTCTCAATCGTAACTTCTCGAATATCCTGCGTGCGAAGATCCGAAAGATGAAGCTGCCGGATGGCTCCAAGACTGCTGGAAAGGTTTACGCCAAGTGTATTATGGACTTTGAGAACAGAATCAAGGCCGACTTTAGAAATAACGGTCAAAAATGGGCCGTCGACGTCGGTATCGAGACCGATTTCCCTGACGCCGGTATTGAGGAAGGTTACATGACCTTCACCAACGAGGAGATCTTGCAGTGCTTCGAGCCTGTCGTCAACAGAATTTTGGAATTGGTGAGGAATCAGATCATCGCCATCCAGGCTCAGAACAGACAGTTGCAGGTACGTTTTTCGGGATTCCGTATACTACTACTAGATGATACTAACATTTCCGATAGAATGTCCTCGTTGTCGGTGGTTTTGGTGGTTCCGAATACCTCTTCCAACAGATTAAGCTCCACGTCCCGCCACAATTCCAGAACAAGGTTGTCCGGCCCATGGACTCCGTGTCTGCCATTGTGAGAGGTGCCGTCACAGCTGGTATCACCGAGCGTGTTGTTACATCGCGTGTTGCCCGTCGTCACTACCTCATGGCCACCCTACAACCGTTCAAGGAGGGTCATCACCCCGAAGCTTACCGTGTCCCATCTCTCGACGGCAAGGACAGATGTAAATACACACGACAGATCTTTGTCACCAAGGGACAAAGAGTCAAGATTGGCGAGCCCGTCAAGGTTTCCTTCTTCAGACAAGTTGCGCCTGGTGCAACGCTCATGTATGAAGATATTTTGTACGCCTGTGACGATGATGTGTGCCCGGAATATACCAAGGATTCTCGTAAGTCAAAACAAAAAATTTTCTCTCAAAGTATTTTAAATCACAGATGACTAATATGTTTTACAATTTATAGGCATCAAGGAGGTTGTTACCCTTACGTCCGATCTTAGCCGCAAAAACTTGGAGAAGGACTTTGAGCGCATGGATACACCACAGGGAACATTCTACCGTGTCTACTTTGATATTTACCTTACTTTGGACGGTTCCGAGTTCAACGCTGAGCTCGTGTGCCAGGGTGAAGTTATGGGTAGATGCTCTGCCAAGTTCCGTTAGAGCTGTCTTTTTTTGTGTAGTAAACAAAAAAAAATACGAAAGTAAAATTTCGCAAAAAAAAAAAGAAAGAAAGAAAGAAAGAGATGAAAAGTGGGTAGGTATACGGAGGAACGGTGAGGGTGCCATTTATTTTATTTTTTTCATTTCAATAATATAGGACCAAATTAACATTTTTTCTTTACAATACTCTGGTTACCCTCTTAGCTTTTTGTGACAGACAGAGAGAAGAACTGTGAGAAGATTCGTTGATTCTTCTCTACATTTTTCTATTTTTCATAATTTTATTTATCTATCAGTTTCTTTTGTCTCTCACTGGTTTTCCGCCTTGATTAATGCCATTTATCTATCTATCTACTTTTCTTTTCAACTGTTTCTTTTTCTTCTTCTTTTTCTTCTTCTTTTTCTTCTTTTTTTTTTTTGCGGAATTTTCTTTTTTTTCTTTTTCGAAAGCAATGCATGTATGATGGATAACTTGTTTTCTTTTGATTTTTTTTTATATATTATTTGAACTTAGCAAAAAATGATATCTACGATTTTTTATATGAAGTTCGGCCACGTGTGAAGTACTATAGCTATATCTAGATCTATGCATGTACCTTGGATTCGGGAATCGGCATCGAGGCTGGCAGTCATCATGCGATTGAAATTATATAGTAATTTGATTGATGATCACGGTGCAGCTAGCTGTGCATATGTAGATTGAGATGAAGTTAATTAAACCCGAGCCTCGCGACGATTTCGGGATAACTCTATTCTAAAAGACGATTGACTTTTTTTTCATTTGTCTCGCAAGCCAGATGCCGTCCTTTTTTTTTTTTTTTTTTTTTTCATGAGGTTCGAGATCAATATCGGATGGTATATCCGGTTTAGCCTTATAGTGAGACTTGAGCTTGAGACTGCAGTGCGATTATGTAAATTTCGAGCTTGGTTGGATAAATATAGTTATATATATATATATCACCGGCTGACTGAATGCTAACAATTCGAACCTGCTTTTCGCATTGCATGTATGTACATATCATATGTTCGAATTCGGTTGGAAGTCGGGTTTGTCTCATGGTGGTTATGGCGATCTCGTTTAGACCGACCTTGCCGTTAACGCGTTGGTTGGGTTTCCGGATTTCCTGTCAGCGACGGTATAGTAAAGCTTGTTTTTTTCTCTGGTGAACCTGGATCGTGCGACTGCGGCTGTAAGAATGCGAATGCAGGATGTCAAGTTTAGGTTTCAGAAGATTTATACCGGTGCATTAGGTATATTATTATCAAGTATGTATGGTATTGCTAATTGGACCCGACGCTGTAAGATTCGCTTCGTTTCTGCCATTAAACACGGAAATGGGGGATCTTCTTTTTTTTTCTTTCTTTCTTAGAACTCAAGCTTGATGCATTATTATCATGGATATCATGGATGCTTAAGTGGGTATTGGGGGGCTCGACTGGGCCGCGGTCTTTCGTGCATATTTGAAAGCAAGCAGAGTCCTGGTAGTTAAGGGGCTGAGCAAGAGAGACATGCATGGAGCCGAATCGATTAGCTTTTTCCGAGCGAGCGAGCGGTGACCATTTTTTACCCCTCACCAGCCCCGACTCGAGTCGGTCAAACTGGTCACTCTGGCACTCCATCATGACCCACGGAAGGGGAGGGATTAACACAAACTACATGTATTTTATGAGCTATTCTTGTCCTAGAATGGCAAAACGGAAAAAGCAGGGTCTAGATGAGAAAAAAAAATTTTTTTTCAAGCTTTTTTTGTTTTCCTTATTATGTCCGGGATATGGTATCAAGATTGACTCTCTGACAATGTAGCTCAGACAGCGCGATAGACTGGAGTATACGAATGTATGTGCCAATGTATGTGCTCGTGCCTGAGGCTGACCCCGTTAATTGTGGAGACCGCACGGAACAATAGGATTACCGTATGTACTTAAGTACTTAAGTACGTATGTATGTATAATGGATTGCGAGAGATGAGATGCAGCGAGAACGTTTCTATTTTTGTAATTCGCCGCCGTGATCCTGCCTGCTTCATTCAAAGAAGAATCAAGGGAACTTGCGCGGGGTTTAATATCCGCTAGTTTTTTGATTGAGAAATCGAAAGGCTGACCCTTTCGACTTTTTTTTTTCGATCTTCCCACCCCTCTATCTCTCACTCCGATCGCATCTCTGGTTTTTTTGCATGGTTCCTTTTTGTGATTGCTTTGATTGAATAGCTCCTGTTTCACTTCTTTTTTCAATCGAGTGTGACTTCGCGATAGAGAAAGGAAGAGGGAGTGTGAGTGAGCGATTTGGAA
>LDDX01000263.1:0-63666 GCA_012184315.1 Arthrobotrys entomopaga | reverse complement strand
AAAAAAAAAAAAAAAAAAACACCCAGGTACCGGTACTATGGATGCTAAGGAATGCGGGGATGAAGGAAGGGAGTTTGAGATGAAAGTGTAGAACTTACGATCCGATCCCGTGAGAAACCAATATAAACGGACCCTTCTCATCGAGCTTTGCCAAAGCTTCACTCAGCGCATCCGCCGCCATACCAGCACTCAACGGACTCGGCGCGACATCACTGAACCCATACCCCGGTCTATCCCAATAGCACAATCGTCCGATAACCCCGTTCACATAATTCTCATGTCCCCAATCGAGTAGACCATTCCCCACAGCTCGTTCCCCACCTTCTAAAAACACCGTAACCCTTTCTTTCGTTTCATTGTGATGTTTCGAAGTACAGTAGATGTGAACTTTATAGCTGTCATCGTCGACCCAGATTCTCTCGCCTGGGACTTTGAGAGAGTGGTCATAGGCTCGGAGGGAGATGGTAGCGGTGAAGAGAATAGATATAGCGAGGAATACCACCATGATTGTCATGGCTGAAAGGACGGAGCACCATTCTTTTAGCGAGCGACGAGTTTCCGCACGGCCCGTCAGACGTTCTTCTTCTTCCTTTTTACCCCATTCGACACTTCTATCCACTAGAACCTATTTTTTAAAACCGAAAACTCAGTTAGATACGATGGTAACCTCATGATAATATACCAGTACAATACTCACAGCCCACACGGTGACAAACAGCACGTAAACGCTAGATCCGATACCAATCCAACCTTCCTCCTGAATCCAAACCAACCTCGTCAGCCTTCAATTCGCCTCTAAGATATAAACGAAGGTTTTATGGAAAAGAAAAAGAAAAAACTTACAGCCCTCAACTCGGGCACCGAGACTATAATTATCATATCCACTAATAACAACACTGCGATGATGGACTGTACCACCTCTTCCGCTCGAGAAGGGATCGTGAAGGAGAATAATAACAGCATGGTGATACCGATAGCCAAAGATGTGAAACCGAATGCGAACCAACCGCCGCCACGTGAGTGCATGCCTACCATATGTATCAATCAATATTAGAACACCATAAATATATAAATAAATGCCATCGTGAATGGTGGTAATGTTGATGAATAGTATACGATTGGTAATTAAAGGAAGAAATATTTTTACATACCAGGCGGGTTGACAAAAGTGGTAACAAGCAAGATCAACCACCAAGCGCACGCGATGATCAAGAATAGGAGGGTGAAGTATCTCAAGAATCGGATGCTCCACAGGTTCAGAGGAGTCACGGCGGGATCATCGATATCTACATGTTCGTTTCACACAAACGGGAAAACAGTAATTAGCTAAGATGGTATACATATGTAGAGTAGAGTATTTTGTATTGAAAGGTTGGGGAGAAATACCGAGAGGAGGTTGTCCCGAGACTCCGTGATGTCCTAAAAGTCGAGTTCGTTCGTCAGGCTCATCGTACCGCTCTACGGAGTGAGGTCTCGAGCCCGGATTCTCATCGTCGAGTTCGCCTGGTGTAGATGATATATATGTCTTAGTTTCTGTTTCATTATTTCGGTATGATGATATCTGAAAGAGTCGTTTGCTCAAATTACCCATAGTTTATAATTTTCCGTGGTTTTATGAAGCTTCGATGGTATATACGTTCTGATATCAACGAGCGCGAGCTTGCACTTAAGCTTGAGACTAGCCCGTTGTTGTTGTTGCAAGAACAAATGCAACAAATATTATTAAATGTCGAAACGACGATGAAAACCCGAAGGATCGATTCAATCTAGATTAGGATGTTAAGATCGATACCAGACCAGACCAGAAGAAGGGATGAAGCTCAAAGAGGAGTAAAAAAAAGGCCAATTATGAAAGTGGATATCTGTTTTGTGCTTTACATGTTTTCAATTAATTCTTCAAAATGTGGTTTCGTCTATGACGTAAACTAACGATAATAAATCATCACCGCATCATCGCCAAAACATCCCGCGTGCCAACCGAGCCCAGACTCTGAAACCAAAAAACTGTACTAATTCTAGAAATGATAAAACGCCAATTGAAAAAACACCATCGCTAAAATAACTGCGCTCGGGCCAAACCAAGATTGATCGAAATAAAAAAGAAAACAAGAAAGAATCGAAAGGTGCAAACGGTGGTACAAAATCTGATCTCACATCGTATCGTATCGTATCGTATCGAGATCGGAAGAAAATATATATATTTACAAGAAAATTAATATGAAAAGATACAAAGCTGAAAAAGGAACCTTGGCGTGAGAGCCAGTCTCACCGCCTTTGCTGCTGCTGCTGCTGCTGCTGTGATGGTGGCTGTATCTGACTCTGCAGAATAACTGTGCCCTGTTGTAGCTGTAGCAGCCCTTCCTTGCTCACCGGCACCTCTTCAACCTCGCCTACAGCTACAACGTCTTTCGTATTTATATTTTTGGTTCTCGGCCTTGTCGTCCTCCTGCGGTTTCTTGCGCCCAAAGCTACGACCGGTGGGATTGCAATGTAGAATGCAAAG
Organism: Arthrobotrys entomopaga; assembly: GCA_012184315.1. Lineage (NCBI taxonomy): Eukaryota > Fungi > Ascomycota > Orbiliomycetes > Orbiliales > Orbiliaceae > Arthrobotrys > Arthrobotrys entomopaga. The sequence continues at coordinate 61,163 of LDDX01000263.1, read as the reverse complement.
ACGGCAATGATGACAATTGACGATGCCACCACCATTTCTTTCTCTCTTTCTCTCTCTCTTTTTTTTTTTTTTTGAATTATTAATATATTACTTCAGTAGTATTATATCGGATATGTTATATGAAGGATATGAGGATATGAGGATTTTGTAAATTTTTGACAGTCGACTAGTCGTAGGAGTATATAAACGAGTGTGGTTGACTAAATAGATAAACCGTAAAAAGAGGGTGGTGTTTTTCGAGATATTCTTTTGTATGTTTTTGTTTCCCGCAGATGTGTCTCTGATTTATTCGTCCGGAGATACTGATACTAAAAAGGACCGGGATTTTTGTCGCTTCGCTGTTCTTCCAGCCAGTTGTCTCTGTCTGTCTTTTTCGAAATTTTCTGTCTCCGTCGAAATGGAGAATTCAAACCTTGAAGCTTTTTTTTTTTTTTTTTTGGCCTTGATCGTAACTCTTAGGTTCGATACGTAGTAGTAGTGGTAGTAGTACCGCTTGCCGGAAGTGGAAGGAAGGGTGAGTAAATTTAAGAAAAACTTTCGAGTATTTTATATATACTTAAGTATATATCTTGAATAACGAACGGAGGTGCGAGGGTAGCCTCGATTTTCAGTGCGAGAGATCAAGAGCGGAAAAACTACTCGAGTATAGCTATAGAAGCGGAGAGACACAGCTAGCTTTATGTATCCACGGAACTTCAAAGGGGAAGCGCCTTGCGGAATAGAAAGTAAAAAACTTCTAGCCGCACGGGGTAATATAAAATAAGCTAACTGCGGACTCATGCTCATGCTCATGGCTCATGCGAGCTACTGTAGGTAGTTCGGTCCAGTTCCGAACCCAACTTCGCCTCTCCTTCGCAGTTTGAGAAATTAAAAAACAGGCGGCTGTACACATTTTTTCAGTCGAAACAAGAAACCAGAACGAAACGAAAAGCTTAGTTCGAACGGCCTTGCTGGCTTGGTTTCCCTTAAGGGGGCGGCGGACCACCCACAGACGGCAAAAAGCCTGCACGAGCTATTGGACGAAAAATCTGAACCCATCCCTGAACCTGAACCTCCGCCCTCCGCTTCAGGCATGTGTGCTGTCAGATTCGGTATCGAGTAAAAAAGCGCCTACAGGTGACCTTTCCACGGGGGTTGAGTTTGGCTAACAGCCCAAGGCATGGGCCCAAGGCGTCCATGTCTTGAAATCTTTGAATCGATTATTAACCTTGCGAAAAAAAAAAAAAAAAAAAAAAAAAAAAAATTCACCAAGTGAACTTACTTAATTATATTATTCGTATCCCGAGCTAATTAAAAGATGGAGAAACGGAAATCGTGACATGATGATAATGTATGTACATTTACAAGTTGGCCCTTTGAAAACATCCGAACGCCGTAAACCCAAACGAGAAGCCATATCTCAATAATAATAATAATAATAGTGGTAATGAAAAAAGACATAAACGAATACGAGTCCGAAAATACTCCTTCCAATGCGGTCACATCTAAAAAAATTTCCCACTCAACGTATTCGGACGTTCGCCATAACTCCAAAATGATCCGACACGAAAACCCTAGGCTCAGACATCGTCTTCTCCCCAACACCAATCACCTCCACCTGCTCAATATTAATCCTCCCGTTCGGTGAATACAAAATCTTATCGAGTCTCTTCTTAGGAAACTGATTATCCTCCGTCTGATACCCCCACGTATGCCCATTTTCATCTTCCTCATCCCCGCCGTTCTCCAAATAAGCATCCTTAAAGCCCACATCCGCTGGTAACGTCTGATCAAACTCCTCGATAGGATTCATATCCCCGGCGACTAAACCCGTATAAACGCTCGCATCGTTCATTATAAAGCCCGCAGCAAGCTTCAACTGTGCACTTCTCATCGGCGTCGGCTGTATAAGCGATTCCAAATGCGTGTTACCAACCCTGACCAGCACGCTCTCAGACGTTTCCGCAGACGCAGCTTCGACGTCTACAAACAGACAATCCCGTCCCATATCCGAATCGTAATGTAACCGTATCACATTTTTGATCGGGATGCGCCTGTCCACCAGCGTGACCGTACCGTAGTGACTCTTCAGCCAGATGCCGTTATCGGGCTTGACGTCAGTTATGTAGAAGTGTTTCCGCACCCATTCGCTGTTTGCTAACCGTTTCACCATGTCCGAGGTGACTTCTTGTAGAACAATGATGGCGGGAGAGATGGAGTCCGGTTGTTCGGTACCGCTGATGATGAGAGAGCGTATGTATGAGATTGCTGCGATGATTCGGTTTTGCGGTTGCGAGGTGACAAAGTCGACGTTCCAGGTGACTAAGGCGAAATTGGAACGGGGACTCTCCCGTCCTCGGCCGAGTTCTTCAGAGTTTTGAATGTGTCTCCATTTGTTTTGTTCGGGGTCAAAATAGTGTATGCCGACTACATGGGCGACGCCAGCATCTGGGTCTGGGACTTTGCGTGCTCGGAACTGCATTATGATTTAAAAAGGGGTTGATTAGCTTCGAGGTACGAATGGATGTGAATATAAAATGCGAGGGTGCCAAATGATTGATAGAGAGATAAAATAAAAAGTTATGATACGAGTATATGTTGTGGGAATATTTCTAGATCCTGGGCTTGTCTCGTGAGGTCCTGGACGCTAGTTCCGGACTGCGACAGGATCCAATCTTTCGCGTCAAACTTGTGGTTTACAAGACAGGACCAAATCAAAAAAAAGGCGCGAAGCAAGCACAGCCCCACCCGCAAGTGTTAACCAACTCACAGTATCATCATGGCGAAGGTGCAGCAGATTTGAATTGGAGAGCATCTGTGTTATCAAGACCAGTGCTAAAATTGTGATGAATATTCGAAAATGCCTTGTCCCGATGATAAGACTGGTGTAGTGACGGACTCGGCCAAGGCGACCTTTGTATTTGGAGACATCGTCAAGGTCTCTGTCGAGTTGATGGTGGTGATAATGGTGGTCGTAGTGGAGTTGATTATGTTGGCGGGTGTTTGCGATCATCTTTTCCCAGTTTGCTTCCATCATCCTTGTCGTCCGCCGCCGTCGTGGATTGGCGGTTGAAAGAACGTCGGGAGAAGATGAATTGATTGATTGAGAAGGTAATGATGACTTTTTTTTCTTTGAGGTGTATTTCAATCGGAAAGGTAGATGTGCAACATGTCCCGGGCAAAGTAGTAGTACTCGATTGATCCAAGGGAATTTGTGGGTTGGTGACGAAAGAGAGCGATGGAATGTAACAATTGGCAAAAAAATGTTGAAAGAGAAAGAATGTGTGTTAAGAAAATAAAACTTAAAGATTCAATCCAAGGGGTAATGAAATTATTATGATTTATAAATTGTAAGATGACGATGATAACGACAAAATTAAAGTCCACGTTGGAAGAAAGAACTTACGTATCTGTAATTACGAAGATGCTGCAAATTAAGAATAATGGTAATCTGATTTTGCAAATTTTGGTGGAAACTCGCCGGATATCGACGATACGTCGTCAGGAATGTTCCGACGGCAGACGCTCGGCTGCTGCTGCCGAAGGGGAATTTAATATCAGTGGCACCAAAAATATAATTACGACTATTATTATGATTATTATTATCATTATTATATTTTTGAATTAAGCGGTGGGAAGGAGGGGAATAAGGAGATGAAGTTGTTGATGGTGATAATAAGAAGGTGGTACGGGAGGCGGCCAGGTGTCTAATACCAACTCCTCGTACCACTCCTCCTCCTCCTCCTCCTCTCAAGCCTCGGTTGCTTTTGAGAATGCTGTTCATTTGGCGATGCGCAATTATAAATATGTAAACCTATAACAATTAGATCTGTTGTTTATAGTCGGGGATATATTAAGATACGCCAAAGACAAGACATCGATTCGAATCGACTAGTGTTAAAATGTTGGATCCCTTAAATTTCCTCCTTGCATTTGTTTTTCTTTTCGCATTTTTATGTCCCCCCCTTCCTCTTTTCAATGCAATAATCGGATGCGGCTCCAAATACTTAAGTACTTAAGTAGTCACCAAGACAATTCTGAGAAGCTATCAGTCTGATTCGTTCGTCACCAACAGCATCGAATCAAACCCGGTCTGTCGTCTTTTTCGAGCTAGTCTGTCTGTCGCGGGTACTTAGTTAGGTTTTCTTCCCTTCTTGGGAGAGCGTCCATCGATTCCCATGGGACCGATAGCTAGACCCCACTCTCAGCACCTTCCCCACCCTCCGCGAGCTTCGATGTCTATATGCCCCCCATCATGATCATCCGACACAACAGACTTACGATAAAGAAAAAAAAACACATTGACGAGAGTAAACGTTACGGTCTCCATTTCCCCGAAAATGCGGGGAAGCTAAGCTAGCTATCCTCGCCATCTTGGATAGCTGTTGTCGACAGGTGGTGGGTGATGTCCGATCGAGATACGATCAGCTGGCATATTACAACGTTACCCGAAGCAAACAGGAATCTCGCACGACGGTTCGAAATCTTATTGGTGGTGATAATATAAACCTCTTTCTCTTGTGCATGACCAAGGTCTTGTTTAGCTCCAGGTGAAGGTGATCTCGCGCTCGCTTTCCGACCAGCTCGGCCAAACTTGGCTACCTCTGGTATGTGAAAGCTTAGTTGATTTAGACATACACAATATAGCCTGAATGTATCTATTTCCGGGCTTTTTTTTTTTTTTTTTTTTCGAGGCGCTTAACGTTAACGAGAGCATCTATCCGGTTAGGTGACAGGATTACCAAACGAAGCTATCGATACTATCTAAGCTAACTGTAGCTTGGATTTATATCACAAAGTCGATATTACAGCATCCGCAGGATGAACATGTTAACAGTGAATTCTAATAATACGCTTAGCCTTGAGAATATATACTTAAGTACCTAAGTATATATATGACTATCATTCGGGTACCAAGGTATATATGCATCTCCAAAGATCGACGAAGGAGAAGGAGATATGTAAGGTGGAAGATCAACCAAAGTGCATTCGCACGATCGTACGAACTGACCAGTCGTATCGATAACTTAGCCGAAGGAGAGAGAAGACATCGCTGACGGGCCCCTTGCGATTCCCTGGCATGCATGGCCGGCTCGACTTGTGTAAAATTGGGAGACCAGAAAGGAAAACTCTTTTGTGGCATATATCCCTGGCCTTGTCAACAGGTCACCAGTTCCATGGTGAGTAAGTTGAGGGTCCGCTCGACGTGTCTGCCTGGGAAGCAAAAAAAAAAAAGAAGGAAGGAAAGAAAGAATTAAATCCACACTCCCGCAGTTCGAATATTATTCTTCCAATGTAATGGTGACGTTCCAAAAGTTGGGTGTAAAGGTTGCATTTGTTTTCTGTTACCAAGTTCCAGTTTCTTTCCAGCTTCTTTCCAGAATTATGGGCAAAGGTAGCAGCTCCACAGCTTCGGGTCAATAGCATCATCATTTCGTCTAGAGTGTCTCCACATGCATATCGATATGCTTTTCTACCACCCTTAATAATTTTCTTTTATTCACCAGGCCCAGTTCTCGTTTCCCGACCCCGTTACCGTATTCTCCAGGTCAGTTAACAGAGTATTCATCCGCACGCCACTTACCTTTGTGTATGTAGCTCAGAATCTGATCAAAAGGAATGGAGGGGGAGAAGCGGCTGGTTTGCTTTTATCCATCTTGGTTGACCGGTAAAGTGAGCCGGTTATACATCCACCACCAGCTTGACCCGACCGCTCTCGAGATCTCTCCCCTCGTTTTTTACTTCTTTCAAACATGCTCTGGCTTTCCGTTTAAGAAATCGCAAACCTTTAACGGTACATGACCCCCCAATAATTACATATATGATTCCTGCTCATATTTGACTTTTTTATTATAAACCATCAAGAAGATATCGAGGCAGCTGGTAACTGTGACTGAAAAACAAAAAAGGTTAAATTTGCACTGTTGGAATGAATAATGTTAATAAATCCATCCCACCTGCCAACACCAACCAACGATGCATGCTCTTAATTGACGCATGATTGTGGGGCTCTTTTTTGGTAGTCTGGGGGGAGCCCTTTTTTGGTCGGTCGAATTGGTTCGAATCGGAATAGCGTCAATGCATGTTTAGCTGCCAGTGTGCCTTCTGCGCGTTCGGCCATGCTTCTATCTACCCGTCGACAGAGACATACATATTCTTTTCGACTTTTGGGCAAAACGTAAGGGGGACCAAGAATGTGGCGAATGCATGAGCGAACGAATGAAACAAGCAGAATCGGCCGACGGGGAAGCAGGTAATTCGAGTATTTCGTGCAGGTCTCATGTCTGTCTGTCTGTCGACACCATGATATATATCCCAGATGCTGGAAGAAACCTCGTAAAGGTTTCTCCCACACCCGGCAAACATTGACTAATAACTGTATGTACGTACTTACTTAAGTACTTACTTTTGTTTGTTCTTTTTTTTTATTTTATATCTCCCTTGCTTACTGCAAAAGCTGGATGGAATGGAAACGAAAAAAAAAAAAAAAAAAAAAAAACTAGCTTAAAAGTCCCCTTCTTCTGTCGGATCGTTGGGAACGGGTACCTGGTTGGATGAACCGGCCAACGGTTAACGTTTTTAATACTTTTGATATACGAAGTACTCAGACGAGGAGTCAGTCAGTTAACGAGAGAGAACAGGCATCATCGGGTAAGAACCAGCTGCCTGATGTGCGGCCTTTTTCCTTTTCAAAAATTCATTTTTATCACGTTAGTTTTTTCGTAGTAAAAGCTCTGATCTGATTATTATAATTATAATTATTATTATTACCATTTATTCAACCGGTTCTCAAGTTTTTTTTTTTTTTTTCTATTCTATTTTAGTTTTTAATATTTTTGATTCCTCCACCTTCTCAAAGCGTTCGAGCATAGCCCACCACCACCAAGACTGAGACCCAGTAATTTATACATACATACTATACATGCCACCGATGATGATATTTATTACAAAAGAACGGTTGTAAAAGCCGCAACTAAAGAGATTATTATTATTATCTAGATTTCACAAATTTTTATTCTTTTTTCTGCCGGCGGGGTGTTTTTAGAGAGAGGTCTTAACTCATATATTGATCAGATAGTATACTCTCTCCCCAGCATAGCATAGGCCTAGGATTCAGCTAATACCGGTATATACCCCTACATGCACAGAATTCTTTTTTTGACTATTATGCTTATTTGTTATCATAGTATTATTGTTATTATTTAGCCTTGACTGTGTGTTCTTATAGCTATCTCCTTTCATTCATTCCTCCCTTCCGTTGCAAGTGACTAGGTTATTTTGGTTTTCCGGTTTGAAAAGGGAGAGTCAGTCCTTCGGTCAGCCTCATCGTCTCCCGCGAGTGACCCGATTTGATTCAGGCCTGAAACCTGCCTCGGACTTCACCTCAACGCACAGTAAATACCTACCACTCTTCCATTCGATTCTTCCATCGCTCCCCATCATCCGAATTCCCGCTCTTCTTCGTCTTCGTCTCTCTTGGGAAATCAATACCCTCTTCCTACTCCCTCTTCATCCCGTCTTCGACTACTTGTTCGCTCTCGTCATCTTTTTACGACAGGTTAATATAAAGAGCAATCAACCAACTCCGCTCCTCGCTTGCCCTGCCTCCGATCGGTTTGTTGGACAGGAACTCCCAATCGTGCCTACGCAATCGCAGCCGGTCCCACGTTACAACCTTAGCCGCTTCTCTGCTCCTCGCCCCCACAGATTAGATAGATTTGACTAGGAGGGACCTGAACTTAAGATAGGAGGAAAAGAAGAAGAAGAAGGGTCCAGCTTGCATATATCAACGGACAAACCAACTTGAGTGAGAGATATATAAATTCATTTATAACTCCGTCTCCGTCATCGCCTTTGTCGCCATCTAGCATTATCATCACAGTTCGCATACCGTCATAATCGCATTAATTGCTCCTATCTAGCTGCCGTATATTATTCGCAAACCTTTCGCTTCGCCTTCTCCGATCCAGCAGCGGCAACCACCATTTCATCCAGTTTTCCTGTTTTGCCTCAAATCGTTTGAAAACCCACCAATCAACCAAGCGACACCCACCCGTTTACCTGCACCGAAGGCAACCCCCCCTACCCTCCTTTCTTCAGACCAGAACCTTTCGCCGGCAGGATTAATCACCATTTATCGACAAATATTCTCCTATTTCATCCATCGTTGGCAGATTTTCTAACTTCTATCCTTTCGAAAGAAAATCTTTACAAAATTTAAAATTCAGAAATTTGGGTCCAGATTGACTTCTGCAGCTGTCCGTCTTTTGGTACATCCTGCTTGCTGCCGACGCGGCAAAAGAATCGCACATCTCCTACCTAACATCTACCGCATTTTGGACGAATTTTCTTACAAATCCCATAACAATGTCCTTCTTCAAGAGGAGCAAATCCTCTGTAAGTCATTCCCAAGCGCTTTCATAAATCTCTCTCAATTCGCTTTAAAAAAGAGAAAATCACAAATCGCTTCAGAGCTGGTGCATTCGCTAACTCGTGGATTTTCAATATCATTAGGCTGGAGTGTCGCCGGCGGCCACGAAGAAAAAGGAGAAGGATGAAGCAGTGATACCTCCTACTCCCATACAACTCCTCGTCCAAGATGCGCCCCAGAGAACAGACGGTAGCGATAAGTTTTGGGGTTACGAAAATGTAAGAAACACCTCTGATACTCTTCATTGCGGCAGAATTGCTAACAATGCCATTTGAAAATCGTATAGTTTGGCAACACATGGTATGAACTTTGACCTCCTAGATTTCTAATAAATTCAATTACACACTTTCGTTCGAAGAAAGATACTGTGTTCGCAAATTCTCCCTTTTTTGCCAAAAAAAATAATTGGTGGCTGAGACCTTGTCGCTTTCCCAGTTACTGTAACTCGATGCTTCAATGCCTATACTACTCGAAACAATTCCGCGAAGCCGTCATAAGCTACCCGAGAAAATCGTTATTACCCGGTGCCCCAAACGGCGCGATAAACACCAACGCCAAACTAGCACGGATATCGACAGAGCCGGCCGCCCCGAATGGGAAACCAAAAGTTGGAGCTGGACAACCCGCGCCTCTGGCGCGAAGAGGATCGACGCCGGCGAGTGCTGCGGCACCCCCAAACCCGACAAAACCTGAGGATAAAGATTCACCGGAGGCGAAGAAAAAGGCGGCTTTGGCCCTCGGTCCGATGATGAATGTCGAACTCCCCAATTCGAAAAACTATGGCATGGATGAGTCGTTATTCTCGGCGATGAAAGATCTCTTCGAGAGCGTGGTTGCTAATGATTCCAGAACTGGAGTTGTGAGCCCCCAACGTTTCGTCGAGATCCTCAAGATGAAAAATGAACTCTTCCGAGGCCAGATGCACCAGGACGCTCATGAATTCTTCAATTATGTCCTGAATGAGGTTATCGAGAATGTCGAAGACCATGCGAAAACTGCAAATCACCATAAAAACGAGTCCTCTTCTCACCTCGAAACAGCGAGCACAGCAGACTCTGCGAAAGCGGTGTCCACAGCTTCCGAATCGACAACTGTCTTGAACACGAGCTGGGTTCACGATTTATTCGAAGGAGCACTAACATCCGAAACCAAGTGTCTAACTTGTGAGAATGTCTCCAGAAGAGACGAACCTTTCCTCGACCTGTCGATAGATCTGGAGAAACACTCGTCCGTAACATCATGCCTGCGCAATTTCTCGGCGAGCGAAATGTTATGCGAAAGAAACAAATTCCACTGCGACGTGTGCGGAGGCTTACAGGAGGCGGAAAAACGTATGAAGATCAAACGATTACCGAAAGTGCTAGCACTGCATTTGAAGCGATTCAAGTATATGGAGGAACTCGGACGGCACCAAAAGTTATTCCACAGGGTCGTTTATCCTTACCACCTTAGACTATTCAACACGACGGACGACGCCGAGGACCCGGATCGTCTCTACGAGCTTTACGCTGTCATTATTCACATCGGTGGTGGACCTTATCATGGCCATTACGTCGCCATTATCAAATCCGAAGAGCACGGTTGGCTGTTATACGACGATGAGATGGTTGAACCGGTGGATAAATCCTTTGTACGGAATTTCTTCGGCGACAAGCCCGGACTGGCTTGCGCGTACGTTTTATTCTACCAGGAAACGACACTGGAAGCCGTTGAGAAGGAGAACCTGATGGATGAGGAGCGAGCGGCGGCGAAGAAGGCGAAACTTTTCAACAAGACGGATGTGAAGACCGATCTTAAGCGGAAGCCTTCGAAGGAGAAGGTCAACGGGCATGTCAACGGACACGTCATCCCCGCGCCGGTTGAAGAAGTTCCAGATGTCGCACTCCAGGATGGACCCAGGACGCCAACGCTGGGACCCCAACCCAAGACACCCACCGGTTTGCCGCCCGTGCCGGCAATACCCACAAATTATTTATCCGCTAAACCGGTGACACCAGAAATGACATCGCCGGTCTCACCTATCAAATCGAAGAAGGAGAGGGAGCGGGAGCAGAAGGAAGAAAAGGCACGGGAGAAAGAACGGGAAAAGCAGGCGAAGAAGGAAGAGAAAGAGCGCGAAAAAGAAGCGAAACAGAAGACTAAAGAGGAGAAGGATAACGGCAGTAGTAGTAGCAGCCACGGATTAGGTAGATTCAGGCCGGCATCGATCGGTAAGAAACCGTTCGGGTTCGCCAAGGTGATTGAGAAGGAACGAGAGAAGGAACCCGTTCCGCCGATACCGATGAACGCACAACAGATGGGCGGCGGCGACACCTCGACTACTACGACGACGACGCAGGCAACCACTCCAACACCGAGCCTTCTACAGTCTCCGTTTCCCGCATCATTAACGGCGACGAACGGCAGCTCTAACAGGAATAGCTATCACGAGCGACAGATGAACGGTGGCACGACTCATAAAGAAGAAAAGAAACCCAAGGAGAAGGAGGAGAAGCATCATCGAGCGAGTAAGATGCTACGGAAGAAGCTGTCGATTCTGGGATAGAGTCCCCTGGAGAAACGTGCTTCGGTTTCCGAGGAATCATGATTACCTATCTTATCTATTACCTTTTTGATCTTCGTGTAATTTCTTTCTCCCCCCCCTTCTTTTCTTTCTTTTTTTTTTTTTTTTTCATTCTGATTCCCTATTCCCTCGGGTATTGATTAATCTTTTAGTTTTGGTGATCACGGGGCATTGCTTGCGCTCTTCTACTTGGTCTTGGGTTTTCTTCTCTTTTCTGTTTATTAAAGTGATGCAGCGAGGGAATCTTTTTTTTTTCTTTTTCTTTTTTGTCTTTCTGGCATATTTATCTAACGAAGCTCTTTGATAATGCATAATTCATCCGTCACCACTTTTTGAAATCATACTCTTCGGTTTTTTTCCGCCTTTGGAATGTCGGATATCCTGATGGTTAACTTATGTTTTATATATACATACATATATATATCGAGTGTATTAAAAGTGGGGGGAGGACGTTCGCTTTTTTTTTATAAATTTATATTTACTTGTTTATATTTAGTATATATACCTACCTCTTTGGTTTTTGAAAAAAAAAAAAAAAAAAAAGTGATACAATTGAATGTTATTTCTGGATCTAGTAAGCATTCATGATATGATGGATATGACTTTTGTGTTTTATATTTTATGCGTCTAGTCTTTTGTATGTATGGCTATAGCTATAGATTATAGATTCATCTTGTGTCGTTGAACTCTGATATTATAGCATAGCTAGCATACGTAGACTAAGCTACTTAAGCTACTTATACACAATATATATTTGTATTTTTCAAGATACTCAAATATGAAAATTGAATAGAAAAATACTACCGTACCGAATAAAAGGAACTCGGATACTGTTAATTTGTACTGATAATATTAATACGTATACATTTTATTTTGTAACCCGCGCGTGTGAGATAAATATAAACTCGCCTTTTTTGGTGACGTAGCCTCAATTCAGCGCGGCGCATAATTTTAAAAGTGGCGGAAGCCTTTCAACTTTCCAACACTCGTTCAACCTCCCACCATCCATCCCACCATCAGTCAGTCAGCTCGACGTACAACCTCAATCATGTCCGCTGCTACTTCGTCAGAAATATCCGAACGGATAGCGGTGCTCACAAATGCATACCAAGAGGTACCTTTCCTTCTCTATTACACACACACACATACACACACACATATATATATATATATATGGGTGTGTGTGTGTGTGTGTGTGTGAGCTATTGAATGATAAAGATATGCTAACAAAGCCAACGGTGGTAAGGTCACATCACAGATCGAACGACTGGCCAACCTTACAGCACCGGGCACCGAAGAAGCTCGGAATGAGCTCGCGGGAATGATACACCAGAGTTTGAAGGAAGGAGATGCAGAGCTGGAGGTCTCATCAATACCCGCTCCCCCTCAAAAAACACAGTATATACAACGGACTAACTTATATATGTGTATATCTTATTTTGGTCGGTGTAGACGTTAACCCTTCAAACGTCCACACTAAACCCGTCAACGGACCCGCAAGCAGCACTAAACTCCCGCCTACACAAGCTCCAAGACGAACTCAAACTCGCACGGGTATCCTACCGTAAATCCCTCCTCCACTCGAAACGCACATCAGCTTTGAACGCCCGTAAAGAACGTGAAGCATTCCTCCTCCTCTCCTCCACCTCTTCAACCCCTCAACTTCTCTCCCCTACTTCCCCGACATCTCCATCCTCCTCCTCCTCCCCAATCGACAGCAGTCATACTACTACCACCAATAATAATAATAATGGAAACGCAAGCATACTACCACCACCACCACCACCGACAGGCGCCCAACTCTACCGTCGGCCGTACCATACCCAAACCCCGCGCAAGGATAAAAAAGACATGACCCAAAACGACCTAATAACCAGCGCATCATCCGACGTAACGACAGCGCTACGCCGGACCCACGCGTTAATGACAGCAGAACTGACCCGGTCCCATTTCGCACACGAGACGCTGACGAGCAGCACGGAGACGCTCAAATCACTCAACCAGAATTACTCGGCGTTCGATAACGTTTTGCGGAAGAGTAAAGGGTTGATTACGGATTTGGTGAAGAAGAATAAGAGCGATATGTGGTATTATCAGATGAGTTTGTACGTTTTGGTGGCGACGATTGGGTGGTTGGTGTTTCGGAGGTTGCTTTGGGGTCCTGTTTTCTTGTTGGTTTGGTTGCCGTTGAAGATGGTGTTGTGGATGGTTTTGATGCCGTTTAGGTATAATACTTCTTCTCCCTCTTCTTCTTCAGGGTTGGATAGTAGGGATTCTAGTGCGAGAGGGGATGCTAGTGGGATAGCTGTGGGACAAGGAGGGGGAGTGAGGAGTGAGGTTCAAAAGGTGGTGGAGAGTATGGTGCCTGTTGAGAGTATAGCTTCAGTAGTTGTGGAGGAGAAAACTGAAGAGGAGGGGAAGGTTAAAAAGGTGGTGTTGGATGATGGGCAGGAGATAGAAGTGCCGTTGAAAGTAGCAGAGGAAACTGCGGGAGAGATTCCACATGATGAGTTATAGGATTCTTTAGTGTTTTTTGTTTTTTGTTTTTTTCACGATATACCCAAGCGGTGATTTATTTAGCAGGCGTCATATATACCTTTATATTCAATTGATCTTTATTTTATATATATACTCACTATACGGTTTGCAGATTCTTATATCTACGAAATGTTAGGGAAAAGTCAAGAAGTAGAGCATATTTGACTGGTTGGTAGGGTGAGAACCTTTTTTTTTAAAAAAAGAGACATGCTATAGTAACGCTTTTTACCATATGATTTTTTTTTCTTTCTTTTCTTCTTCTTTGAATGCTGGTTTTGAGAGTTAAAACTAGGTAAAGATGTTATTTTAGAAAGGGAAACCCGATATATCATATCACCCCGATCATGGTCAAGCACTTAATTTTCAATTTTTTATACAGTCAATGCTATATATATACGATTCTCCACCGCGAGACAGATCTCTCCATCAAACCACAGGATGAAATTTCGATAAAAAGGTATTTCTTTTAGATTGCAGCACCGCTGATGAAGAACCACTTGTCGATACTTGGATCGATGGGAGCGGGGTTGAGGTTCTCGTTCGGAGCAACGGGTGGGAGACTGCTAGGTTCCGCGCGGAAGGGAGATTCGGCAACATTAACGTTGGTACTAATATCGCAATTGACATGATAAATTAGCTTGCTTTTATTTCCTTGTTCAATCTTTCAAAAGTATGGATCACCTAGAGAGAGGGGGGAGAAAGAAAGGGAACTTACGTTTGAATACCGGCGGGGTCGGAAGCGCCGGTGATAAGGCCACGCCAGGCTTCGTGAGTCTCACGGACAACTTCAGTAGCATATCTAACATATAACAATTAGCATACAGTTTCAATCTTATGAAAGAGAATAAGAGGAGGGTGATGTACTTCTTATTCTTGCACTCTCCGGAGAAGGCAAACTGGTTCTCGGCCTTGCCATCTGGAATCTTGTAGATACGGAACCACTCATTGGTAGCTCTCAACAAACCAGGCAGATGACGTTCGACATCCTCCACGTCGTTGAGTTTTGGTGCGAGAGGATCGTTAACGTCAATGACGATAACCTTCCAGTCGGTTTCTTCCTCGTCGAGGAGGGCCATGACGCCGAGAATCTTGACCTGCTTGATCTGACCGGTGTAGCCGACGTTCTCGCCGATTTCGCAGACGTCGAGCGGGTCATTGTCGCCCTTGGCTTTGGTTTCCGGGTGGATGTGTTTTGGGTCTTCCCAGGTCTGCACACTTGATTTTTAGTATTTATTATATATATCGCGATACGATAAAAAAAAAAACAGTGAGGGGGCAGAATTGGGTTTATTTTATTTACTTGTGGGAATGCGCCATAGTTCCATAGGTAACCCTTGTGGGGGAAGCAGTTTCTGACGAATCTGAGCTTGCCTGTATATATAAAAATATTAGAATAAATGGAACCAAATGACATAAAAATCGAGAAGAATTGGTTTTTTTGGGGGTGTACCCTTCTTGACATCCTGCTTGATGGGGTTCAACAGCTCGTCCTTGCTGATCTCGAGTTTGGCATTGGACCACCTTTTGATATATATATAACATATTAGTATTAATATAATATAATAACCATGTAAATAGGAGAATATAATATGAATGAATGAATTGTACCTGGGAATCTCAACAATCATGTTGAGGACGGTTTGCTGCTCGTTGGCGTAGAGGGGGATGTCGTGGAAGGGAGAGACGACGACGCCATTCTGTTCAATGTAGACGCGGTGCTCCAAAGTGTTCAGAGCACCGTTCTTGCGAACTTGAAACGTCATGTTTGGTAAAGAAGATGAAGGAGGTACGAGGTGCTGTGCGATGAGATTTGAACGAGCTTGAAAAGAAGAAGTCGAGAATGAAGATGATGAAGAAGAAGAAGTGGGGTGGAGGGAAAGAAGAGGAGGTTTATTGGAAGCAGCCAGCCTGAGCGATTTGCGGAGGGCAGAGGTTCTGACCGCAGCTGAACAAAGCAGATGCGGAGAGAATCTCATGTAAGAAAAAAAAAAAAAAAAAAAAAAAAAATGAGGGGCAGGGAAAAAAATAAAATATAAAATATATTAAATCGATACTCGCTCGGAAAAAGTTCTTGCGAGTTAAAATAACAGCGATGGCCAGGGGGGTGGTTAACTTTGTAAGCTACAATAAGTTAAGTGAGTTAGGATGGTGAGATTATAAACCAATCGGAGAGGATGTGAATGAATGATGATATACTGGGAATGAGGTGATGTGGGTCTGTTATATATATTATTATCTTATATCAATATGATCAATCTTGTTATTTTAGAAGGGTCAATTGAAATCAGCTACTTAGCCATCAATATATCCTCCTCATACGAGAGACTATACAATACTACTAGTCTAGTTTGAATATAAAATTTTTCGTCCCTCGGTAAAAGGAGATAGAAAGAGTTTTCGGAGGGTTGTGACCGTTCCGAGTTTTAAAGATTCAATCCGCATAAAAAAATTAATATCTAACTAGGCACTAGAATAGATTATTATATATTCACTCTAATTTTAATCTTCCTTTTCCCTATCATCATCATTATTATATTAGATTAGATTAGAGCTGCGAATCGACGTATAACAAATTGGGCTGTGTTGGTTGCGACTTGAATGACTCGTCCGTTCCGACTTCATCGACTTTTTCGACTTCGACCTGCTTTCAACCATCTCCACCGTCGACACTACTACTATGCCACCATGACCACCGACCAGGCAGTCCCTCATTCCTCTCCAACTCCTCCAGCTGCCGATAATACTCCAGCTGCCGATGCTCCAGCTGCCGATGCTCCAGCTGCCGATGCTACTCAAAAGTATGGAAAGGTGGTTCTAGCTCCCATGGTCAGATCTGGCCAACTGACAAATCGTCTCCTCGCCCTCAAATACGGCGCCGACCTCGTCTGGGGTAACTTTTCCCTCTCCCCCTCCTACCCATTTTTGAAGATCTTTAAGAGCAAAGGCTAACATGAATATATGGATGGTATCAGGTCCCGAAACAATCGACAAGTCTCTCATCGGTTGCGAGAGAGTCGTCAACCCTAAAACCGGCTGCGTCGACTACCTGCGAACCGGCCTGATATTCCGTTCCTGTCCTCCCCGGGAGAAATCCAGATTCATCTTCCAACTCGGTACCGCAGCTCCAGATACTGCAGTCGCAGCTGCAAAGTTTGTAGCTCAAGATGTATCCGGTATCGACGTCAACTCTGGCTGTCCAAAGGTAAACACATCTACCTTTAAAATCGAATATATACAGTATATAAGGAAAGAAAGAAAACCTAATTAACAAGAAATGTATACGTCTAGCCCTTCTCGACCCATGCTGGCATGGGCGCCGCCCTTCTCAAAGATATCTCCCGCCTTCTCTCAATCCTCACCGCCCTCGTCGCCAACGTTGGCCTGAACACACCCTACGCCCTCCCCATCTCCGTCAAAATCCGTCTCCTAAACACCGTCCAAGAAACCTACGACCTCGTCACCTCCCTCTGCAAAACCGGCATATCCCGTCTAACCCTCCATTGCCGCACGACCCCAATGCGACCCCGCGAACGCGCCATCCGGGAAGCCCTCGCCGGCGTCGCCAAGATCTGTAAAGACGCCAACGTTGAATTCTTCGTCAACGGTGATATCAAAAACTACGACGACGCCCAGCAAGTCATCAAGGAATACGGCATCCAAGGTGGGGCCATGATTGCTGTCTCCGCTGAATCCAACCCGTCAGTGTTCATCCCCAACGCTCTCGGCGGGCCGAAACACTGGCGCGAGGTGTTGACCGAGTTTATGCTCACGGCTATGAGCGTGGAGGCGTCGTTCTCTAATACCAAGTTTTGCATTCTGAATATCGTCCCTGGTAAGGAACCGGAACATAAGCTGTTATCTGTAACCAAGACGTATAGGGATATCTGTAACGTTTTGGGATTGGAGTGTACTATTCCCGAAGAGAATGACCAGGGGACGGCGAAGACGCAGAGGATGAGGGCTATGGAGGAGAAGGAGGCGATAGAAAAGGTGGAGAGGGAGGAGAGGAGGGCGAAAAAGTTGGAGGAATATAAGCGGAAGAAGGCCGCGGAGGCGGGGGAGGAAGAAGCGGGGGGGAATAAGAAGGCGAAGGTTGAAAATGGAAATGAAAAGAACGGAACGGTTACCGATCTTGTTGATGCACCGTCGTTGATGGGTGCTGTCGAACCCGTCGGGGCTGCGGTTTGAACTTTGTTATCCAGAGAGTGTGGGGATAGTTTTGTATGATTACGCTTGATGACCGGCATGAGGGAATGGCGTTTTTGTTTCTGTTTTTTGGTTTAAGGATACCAATCATCGATTTAGTAGAGAGCCATTTTACCACCTATTTAGTATATATATAGATTCTTTATTACATAAAAAATAGATTTAGAATCCCATCTCAGATCTATATCTTCTAATAAACCCGGACGAAGTATGGATTCAAAAAATAATGTGTGTATATTCAAGTTGTCAGCCACATCTGTCTGGCATTATCGACCATCGATATATCACAAGAAGTCCATAATCAAATAAACTAACAAAAGGTAAAAGAAAATGGTATCTTAAAAAGAATCCCTACCACCAAAAAAAAGAAGAGAAAAAAAGACAAAGCCAAAAGAATATGGCTGCCCAGGTAGGTAAGCATCTACAAAAACTGAATAAATAGAAAAAAGAGATCAAGAAAAAAAAAAACAGGTTTAACAAGAACTCTCCAACACCAGGGTAAACAGAACAGAACAGAAAGGAAAGAGAGAAAAAAAAGAGTATCCTCAGACAAAGGAAATGGCAGTGAGTAGTAGATGGTAAACTGCACTACATAATCAAATTAAGAGCGCGGTTTGCATGAATCCCCCCACCAAAAACGACGAGTAAGCCAAAGTGACTAACCCTCAAGAGTGCAAAAGAATGTCGGTATTATATAAGGTGATTATCAAAATATTCTATGATATGATATGGCAAGGCGGTTTAAAAGTTCGTGACGTATAGGGCGTGATAGGGTGTATATATTCGTCCTCGTCCGGATTCATCGTTAAAAAAGAGGTTTAAATTGTCGAGTCAAAATGTGCATGTGTAGAGAAACCGATCGAAATGCATATCGAATACAATCAACGGTTATTCTACTCTCTATCCCTACCCCCAATCGATCAATTAAGAGATGGGGGAGTGTGTGAGTGGTTGCAACAGAATAAAAATTCTAATAAGCGCCAAATACGCTCTTTCTTCTATCCTTCTTCGTCGTCGTACTCGCACTGCTGATGCTACCCTGATTGTTGACAGTATTGTGTAATTGCGACACGCTAACGTTGGGAAGATGCTTCTGCGTCATCGATGGGCCGTAGATGTATTCTCCGTCAATGTAATATGCGTCGCAGATAAATGTCGTCCGACGGGAACGTTTGGTGTACCGTTGTTCGAGCTTGAAGAGCTGTTTGTTTATAATATTTATAATTTCATGTTAGAAATCGATCAAACGTGTCGGTTATAAGTATGTTTACAATATGTTTGGTTCAAGGCGTTAAAATTATAATTACGAACCTCGATTTTGGCGGAGAGTTTCTCAAAGATACCCATTTTTGAAGAATGTTTCTTTCTTTTTTGTTATAAATTATGATATATATTTAATTTATATATGTGTGTGTGGAAACGATAGGGATAATAGATGTCGATGGTCGCGTTCTGTGAGTTCGCCATGTTAGTTGATTTGATTGGCTTTGATTGGTCTCGTAAATATATATGCATCCCGTGTATGTATCATCCCGTCCCGCCTTTGCATCCAAATTTAAAGCAATGAAGATCTAAACTTGAAAGATCTGGGACCTTTTTTTTGATAGGGAAAAAAAAAAATTGCAGCGAAAACGGGCGGAGAGTTTCTCTTACGTCGTAAAAGCCGAATAGCAAAACACAATGAGAGTGAATGCAGTGAAATCCTCTCGAATGGGGTGAACGAGTGTGAACGAGTGTGGTATAATTATCTCTTCAAGCGAGAGAGAGGAATGCAATTATCCGCTTTCGAATTTTCGACAGGATAAGGCCCTTGAGGGAAAAAGGCGAATCGGAGCAAGCAAAAGACAAGATAAACCAAACAGCCTGAACTATTATTTTCTTCGAAAGGAGACGAGGAGGACGGAGAATAGAATGTGAGAGGGGAATTTAACAAGCGGACAGACAGAGGTGGAGGGCAGGCGGGAAGGGATGGTTATATGGAGATAATACATTAATATATTATCAGTGAGTGCCAATTTCGCTCCCTCGCACAGCTCCTCTCCGAACGAATTGAACGAACGAAGCGGACGACCGAGGAAAAAAGTGTCAAGCGGCCCTGCCTGCCTGCCTCTGTGCGTGTGGCCAGCCAAACCTGCAGGGTCATGGCTAGAGGCATCCCAAGGTTCTCGATCGGGTGGTTCGAACCTCGAATTTCGCATGGTCGAAAGGGGCGCCCAATGCATCCCCCCCCCATCCACTTCGTCGTTCAAGTCAGGGATGCATGCTGCTTCAGTCCAGACATCCGAATCCACACACACACCAGGACACGAGTCTGTGGGGCATATCCGACCTGATCTTCTTTTCTCCTCTTTTTCTCTAATATTATCAACCGTTAAGACGTATCGTCCTTCATTTTAACAGCGAAAAAATCACGGTTTTTTGCTATTTTAGTATGTCCAACTCGAACGTTGAAAATGGTGTCACTAATAATGAAAGCCCAGATGGGTCTGTTTACTTTCATGAAGATTCTGTAAATTTCTTCTTTTAAATTTTCCCAACAGATTTCTCAGCTCTGGTAGTACAAGACCGGAACATTTGAAAAAAAATTCGCAGCATACCGACGGGTGGGGAGCTTCAAGCTTCCTGAAAGACGATGTCTTCTAGAAAGTAGCCGCGGATGCAGGACTTTGACCCATTCCCAAAGTATAGCCCCACATGGTTAGTATATATGAATGTATGCATAAAGGCATCTGCCTTTTCACTTTTTTTTGACTCTCCTGCATGCATAAATGCTGCATGTCGAAGGGTTCTGTTCGCGAGGAGTGGGTAGGCAAGGTGGATCGATATCGAAACTCGCCCTTGCATTTTTCGTAGATGGTTACAAGAAAATGGGGTTTTAGAAGAAAGAAAAAAAGATACCTACATGGTTATGGCTCTCGACTAATCTATTCCCGACGTACTATATATGTACAATCTTTTTCGACATGTATGTACTTTAGAATGATTTAGGTTTTTTTTGACTTGGTTCTCGTATTTCCAATAATTCTGCCAAGCGACACCAGCTCGGTTCGGATATTCAAATCACGGAATCGAAGAGGCGGTCGTCGACGGCTTATCCGCGTCCGTTCCTATCGACAAAACTTCTTGAGCTGCATAATCCCGAGAGTCAGCCTATCGATACTTTTCCGTATTGTACGTGTGTACCCGACCCGGGTCTCCATCGGGGAAAAAAACAAATGGCAAATTTTGTCTTTTGCAACTTACCTGCCCACATTGATGCATAAACTGTCCCACCATCGACAAGTTGCTGGTGGGTTCCTTGTTCAGCAACAACGCCATCCTTCAGAACAATAATTTTGTCTAAAAAGGGTTTTTTTTTCCTCGCCCAAGCGAACAAGGGCGTTGTATCATTTGTTAGTGCACATCTTTAACAGGCTCCGGGGATGCCCCAAAATCTCGCAATAGCTCCTGGGTGTCGGATGATGCTCTAAACTGGAAGAGGCATAATCTCAGGGGCTCAGACAGCCAAGAGTGGGGTGGGAAAGTCGATTCGCAAATGGGGACATCAAAGCAAAAAGCTCCAATACCAACTGCTCGCTAGGTCGCATTTGCAGCCCAGACACCATGCGAGCAGGGTGAATCCCAGCGAAGGGGGAAAAAACGTGGGTTTGTCAAATTGTATCAGACGTGCAGGGCGCACGAGAGGGGAAGGAGATCGGAAAGGCTTACCGCTATCAAAAATCGTGCGCAACCTGTGAGCAACAAATACACTCGTTCGTTTCTTCTCCTTGAGGATGCCGTTAATATTCTGCAGCAAGGAAGTTTCGGTTTCCGTGTCCAGCGCAGAAGTCTATAATTATCATCAATATAAGTTTGCCAATTCACATTGTTAGCGAGTCTGCATTGCATCGGCCCGAATATATCGTGTGAAAAGCCATGTGGGCAACGCATATTCTGTACGACGCTGCAAGCACTCGTGAAAGATGAAACATACCGCTTCATCAAAGAAGAGTAACGGCGGGTCTTTCAGCAACAATCGCGAAACTGCAAGCCTTTGCTTTTCTCCACCTGCACACCACACGCGCGACCAAAGCGTTCATGAAATTAGTCCAATATTCTCCTGATATCTAAAATTGGAAACCTTGAAAGTCGTTTTATTGCGACATTCTGTCTCCTCAATTTTCATGAGGAATGCCTACCTGATATCATGAGACCGCGCTCGCCTACTTTCGTTTGGTAGCCATCAGGGAATTTGGCGATAGTTTCGTCGATTTTGGCTCGCTTGGCCACCGCTCTGACCTCTTCGTCCGTTGCGTCTGTACGCCCATACCTGATATTATGCTCGATCGTGTTATTGAAAAGGGGCGTATCTTGTGGGACTACGCCAATCGCCTTTCTCAAAGATTCCACTGTCATTTCTCGAATGTCTTGCCCATCAATCAGAATTCGCCCAGAATCCACATCATAATAGCGGAACAAGAGTCGGAGTATGGTAGATTTGCTATAGTTCTGAACGTTAATGCTAAATTTGAGACCATCCTGATTCGGGCTTTGCATACCCGCATCCACTGGGCCCAACGATCGCGACCTTATGTCCTGCTGGTATTTTAAAAGAAACACTCTTCAAGATCGGTCTCTGGGGATGATATCCAAACGATACATTCTCAAATTTGATTTCACCACCTTTTAACACCAACGGCTTAGCGTTTGGAGAGTCCTATACTTTTATTTAGCGCATCCACCAGTTATCTTTCAACAAAAAACTGTAAACATACCTTGACGGAAACGTTAACTCTTTGGAGGTTGAATAACGTTTCCATATCCAGCAGAGATTGTCGTAGCTCTCGATATACACTTCCAAGAAAGTTCAAGGGCACCGAGAGCTGGAATACCAATTGGTTTATCATCACAAGATCCCCAACGGTCATTGTTCCGTCGACGACGCCTTGAGCCGCAAGGTACATCATTGTTGTCAGTGCCGAAGAGAATATTATATTCTGTCCACTGTTCAAAAAGGCCAGCGATGTTGCCACCTTTATCGAGGCGGCTTCGTAGCCCTTCAGGGCGTTGTCGTACCTAATCACCTCGAATTTCTCATTATTAAAGTATTTGACAGCTTCGAAATTTATCAGCGAGTCAACAGCGACGGTTGCGGCGGCATTATCGGCGGCATTGGCTTGTTTTCGGAACTTTGTCCGCCAGGATGTTGTAACGATCGTGAAAGCGGTATATGCAGACATCGTGACGGCTGTCACAACCGCGAATTGAGCGCCGTAATTATAGGTCTCTCGAGTTCATCAGCAAAGATTAGTTTATATCACTAGAGATCCTATCTTATATCTTACCAGGATGCCGCAAACCATTGATATTTCCAACAAGATAGGTAATATGTGAAATGCCATGCTTGTGAGCACAAAGCTGATACCTTTGGTACCACGATCGATAGCCCTCGTCAAGCCACCGGTTTGTCTAGTCAAGTGGAAGTTGAGATCAAGTCTAAGCAGATGATTGAAAACATCACAAGCTACCCTCCGGATAGCTGTTTGAGCGACTGTAGCAAAGACGGCATTTCGGATTTCTTGGAAAGCTGTGGCTCCTATTCTAGCAAGACCGTCTAGAGTAAGTCAGTATTGATCTCTTTAGGAACCAGGGCGGTGAGGTAGAAGGCATACAAGCTACAATCATGGAACCTGCCACGGCTGCAGCCGTCCCTCCCACAGCTGAAAAGTCAATATTCAGCGAGTCGACAATTGATTTGAAGAAAAATGGAACTTGGACGTTTAGCACCTAGTGACGATTAATAACTCAGGTCTAGACTAAACGAGGCGAGCAAGTGACAATACTTTTGCGCCAACTAGTAGCCCCAGCGCCAATCCCACTCGTATCCTAGTTCCCATGTTATCCTGTAACCTATACGTTAGTTTGATGACATTCTCCCGGGACCTATAGAGGTTTTTTGCACACCTTTGGCCATATATAATGCACCATATCCATCAAGATGGCCCAATCAGCCTTTCTCTGTGCAGCCTTCGAGACATCTGCTGCGCTCAACAATGGATCTGCAACGGTGGCAGGTTTTGATGGTTTCTTCCCAACCTCAGCCTGCAAAACTTGTGGGGTCTTGGTGGCACTTTTGACATTTTGAGGAGGTTTGGTAGCGTTGGTGGTTGATTGAGTGGTTGCATAGCGGCGCAAGATCTTTGAAAGCGGTGGGCGACTGAACGTAGTAGCGACGGACTCGGCCTTGAAAAGAATTGGAGGTCTTGTGAGATTTGGCTGCGTCCATGTGAATGTTTGAGGTTTGTGTCGCGCGCAGATGCGACCAAACCGTGCAAGAGGCTGCATGGTGTCGGCTTAGTATGAGTCGCGCGGGTAGTAGTAACTCGGACTGTGAATATATAACAAATCACCGCATCATATCGTCTGAAGAGCGACCGTTATGTAAAAGATGGATGACAGACGGGGACTCGGTCCTATATACTGCCGTTATATCAGCGAAATCGGTGTTAATTTTGTCTTTGTAAGCATGATATTTTAGAGCGTCTCGACGCACCTACTTGTCTTCCTGCGCCCTGGCTAAGCCCGATAGCAGCCGCTTGGTGGGATGCGTCTGGTGGGACGTACAGGCATAACAATCTGCCCTAATTAATTCCAACTCTCAGCCCGATTTCATCATCGATTCCTTGCACGGCGATGCGGCATTTGGTTTCCAACAGCCGCACCGTGTCTCGCAACGCAAAATAATAAATTCGGAAAAGATTTAATCACGCTTCCATCCTATGGGGCTTGCTGTGTTGCTTTGGGATATAATTACAAAGTTTATCTAGACGGGAAGGTATGAATCGGAATCTCAGGATATTATTCTAGCAGCGCAGCTGGTTGGAGTATTGGCTGGGAACTCATTATAATATCAGATTAAGAATCAGGGATCTGAACAATACTTGTATATACTCTGATCTCTAAACCAAACCCTCCCAAAGACC
This sequence comes from Arthrobotrys entomopaga, assembly GCA_012184315.1. Classification (NCBI taxonomy): domain Eukaryota; kingdom Fungi; phylum Ascomycota; class Orbiliomycetes; order Orbiliales; family Orbiliaceae; genus Arthrobotrys; species Arthrobotrys entomopaga. Next base: position 36,484 of record LDDX01000263.1, on the reverse strand, counting down.
CATATGCCCTGATATTATGTATATAATATTCCATTGTAACTGCTTTTAGCTCCTCGGAGCCAGTCTATGTTTCTTATTCTATGGTACCCCGTAAATCATCTTTTAAATTTTAGCGATTATTCCCTCTAATTTGTGTAGAAGACGGGTGATATCCTGGATTCCATATCAATAAAACATACCAAATTTTGAAAGCTAATACATTCGTTAGAGTACCACAGGATATTGATTATAGTTAAGAGCTTATTAGGATGCTATATAGATTTAATCTGGTGGGTTTAAAACAATAAAACTATTGAGATCTCATATATTTCACAGCCTCTCAATCAAACAACTTCTTCAGTATTTTCGCTTCCCATTGAGACTCAACTCCATCTTACAAATCTCGAACATGACAAATCATGCTTGATCCAAACATTAAGGGAAATCAATTTCTACTCTTCTCATTATGGGGACTATGCCTTTCAGTTAGCTGTTTCAAAATGTAGAAATCGAGTTTAAACGTTTCACATTTTTGGATTTTAACAGGACTGTCTATACAATTATATTATGAGCCAAATTTGGTGCTCCATATAATTATATAGAACCATCGTAATAAATCCACCAAAAAGCCGCGCCTGGTATCGAGGCTACAAAAAACTAAAACTCCAGAAAATTTAATGCATGCGCATGCACATGACCAAAACTTGTTAAATTCTGTCTTTGTGCTAGATAGCTTGTCTCTCTAGAGAGTGTATTTGAGAAAACAGGTTTGATCGATTGCAGGCCTCTTTGCGAAGCTTGTAGTACAGGAGCTAGCTCTAACGTTATGACGGCATGTCAGTGCTAGTGCTCCACTGTTGCTGTGTGTAACGTGAGAATATTCCTTCTCTTTTAATTCTCATTTTTCTATATGTTATTGTCCGCCTGGTCTCGAAACTAATATATTATATGTTTTGAAAACTTAAGTAGGCGTTGTGAAAGTAAACTAGCTCACCATCTAGTTAGGCAAGTCTTCTACTCAGTTGCTAATCTATATTCTTCCGCAAATGAATTCAACCTCAGCTTATCATTTGGCTTCTGTGGTGAACCGTGTTGTTCATTTTATGGAAATGTTAGTAGATCGGGTAGCGGCTAACCGGATTGCCTAGATCTCAGCTAGTGCTGGCGTAGCCATTAGTGAAAAGGCTTCATTGCAGAATCGAATCATAAGAGCAGTATGATGCTTCATATGTAAAAAGGTTTTCTAATAGAGCTTAGTATTAAATATTTGATGACGATTTCAATCACAAGATCGCATTATTTCCAGTGATCATGATACTGCTGTCAGACTACGTCAACACGCTATGAATTGGGATATACCGTACGAAATATCAGAAGTACAATAATATCCCCAGACTACAATAAAATTTAGTTCGGTAGCCTGCGAGACAAATATAGTTACTAATGGATTCGGCACTTGAGCAAGCTTCATGAATTCGGGATCACCGACATCCTTGGCCATAGTACCTTCGCATTGCATTGATTTATGCTTAATTGGACTTTTCTGGCTTTCAAAGTTGAGAGACTAATCTGCATTGATTGTAAACGTCTTCAAGTGAAGAAGAAGACGCCTTCTATAATGCACTCAGCGTAAAGCTCTAGCAACGGGATGTCAGTCGCAGGGCTGGACTTGAACTTGGAGGCCGTTTGAGTCACGAATCGCATAAGGCCAATAGGGTCCAGAGGGGTATTACTTAACACAACTCAATTGACGGCGTTTTATAATTATTTGAAATTATTATTACGATTAGTTTTATTCCTCTTGCGGTATTAACAGATGAAGAATCCACTCTAGAACATCGTGAGGGGGTCACCAGTGCTGGCACTCTCGCTATTTTGGACATTCGTATTTCCCCACACTCCGACTCGGTTAGCTCAGACACGTAAATATTTGGTACCTCTCGTGCGAAATTCGTGAAGCTAAAGCTTTTGAGTAAAGAAACATACGATATGTGGGGGTAGAAAATCCTACATTTTGGAAGAAAATTTCTCGAAAAGCCCCCCAATTGCCCCAATCGAGGCCGGCGACGTCGCGACTCGTGATCAAATTTTTTACATACCCCGAACTCTTCGCATGCACATGCATGTGCTTGACCTGAGTTTGGCCTCCCATGAGATGGGCAGCTTTCAGTTACACAGGCAGTAAGCCAAACGTACGTCCGCGTCTTTTGCACGATGGGCAAAACCGGAATCCGGCCGACAGAATTCGAATGCATTTGAGTGCATATGTTTGAGTGCGGGGAATTTTTGCAAATGGGAAATCTCGAACGAATAAAGCCTTGGAAAGAAGAGAGGCTCTCGATGAGGCTCCGGAGCTGTATGTATATAAAGACCTGCGACTGGACCTGTGAATTTTACGTAAAAATTATCCTTTTGACCAACTAGAAGGCTTCTTCCCCTTTGAAGATCTCATCTTGACAGATTTTGTGGTATTTTAAGTGATTCCAACGCACTTTACACAAAGTCGACGATTTTATCGTTTTATAATTTATTAGTGAATATATCCACCTCTAAACCATATTATATATATCCTATATTAGCATATCATTATCGTATTTCGTTATTTTGGCAAGAAATTTCTATTCAAAATGCCAGAGAATAAAACCTTTCCATCACCCAAAGTTCAGGCGACAGATGTCGTCTCTGAGATCCCCGTAATTGATTTCTCTCAATTCACAAAAGGCGACGCTTCTACCCGCCTCGAAGTCTCCAAGTCCATCGTCGATGCCTTCCGCAAATATGGCTTCCTCTATCTGATAAACCACTCAATTCCAGATTATTCAATCTCTCAGGCATTTAGAATGTCAAAGCTCTTTTTTGATCTCCCTCTATCCTCTAAGACCCAAGCACCGCACCCACCAGGATTCCAAGTCCACCGCGGTTACTCCCACCCAGGTCTTGAAAAAGTCACAGACTTGACTTTAGGGCTCCACCCACATGTTGTCAAATCTCTAGCCAGAAAAGTGCCCGATCTCAAAGAATCATTCGAAATCGGTGCGGACACCAATTCAGAACAACCCAACGTTTGGCTTCCTCCCAATCTTATGCCTGGGTTTCGAGGATCGATGACAGGGTTCTACTGGACCCTCGCCGAGTTCTCAAAAGAGATTCTGAGAGCTTTGGCGTTGGGTATCGGTCTTGAAGATGAAAACTATTTACAAAAGTTCTATACTGGGGAGCATAACCAGTTGCGGTTGTTGCATTATCCTGAAGTTGAGGCGAAGGTTTTGGAGCAGCGGAAGGCGGTGAGGATCGCGACGCATTGCGATTGGAGGTTCGTAAATACATTCATTTAAGCTTTGGTGTTTTCATCTTATTAGCGTCTTGTGGAATGCTAAAGTATGTTTTATTGCGTCTAGTGCGTTCACTCTCTTGTTCCAAGATGACTGCGGAGGACTAGAGATCGAGAGTCCAACCGAGCCAGGCAAATTTATCGAAGTGGAGCCCATCAAAAACGCTTGCCTTGTCAATATTGGTGATCTGATGGCGAGGTGGAGCAATGGTATGATACTTATTTCTCTTGATATCTACATCATACGCTGATATAATATTAATGCCTCGATTGCGTGCTTTGAATAGATTTCTTAAGGTCAACTCCACACAGAGTCGGCCTTCCACCGCTCCAAGACCGTTATATGTCCACAAAGCAGATGCGTATTACTAGAGCTAGATACTCTATTCCATACTTCGTCACCACGACACCCGACTCGATCATCGAATGTCTTCCACCGTGTGTCAATGAAAAGAACCCTGCCAAATACGAACCGATCACGCAGAGAGAATATAATTATATGAAGGCATGCATGAATTATAACTAGACAAGAAATTTTACGATTTTCCTTATCCTTTTCTATGTATTCGAGTAGTAATAATATTCACAAGATTGTATTCCTATATGTACATCCTGCCACCTATTTCAGGTGCCTTGAGATGATTTTTTGCTTTCTGTTGAACCATGAATCAAAAAAGTCAACCAAAAAAAGTACTTACAATAATATACGGCTCTTTTTGATAAAAAAGTTTTTAAAACTACCTCTAATTATAGACATCATCCTGTACATGCCAGTATTTCCTCTCGTTTGCCTTCTCTTGCTCCGTCATGGGCGGCAGGTCGGTATACTTGTTTGATCTGTAGTGTCGAATATATCGGAACAAACCATCCGCGATATCCTCAGGTTTGTCAATTCCCAAGTCCTTGAATGTTTTAGCTGTCGGGTCGATCTTTTGGTCGATGAATTCTCGTTCCACTTCATCGGGACTGGTCAACGGCCACCATACCAAGTCCCAAGCCTCACGGTATAATTTCTGGAGAGGTTTGGGGATATTGATGTGGGTTAGAGGGCGTTTGGTCTCAAGCTTGACCAATTCGCGAACCTCCCCAATGGTGTATTCTCTAGGTCCGTAGAGTTCGAACGTTTGACCAGCGGTAGAATCGTCATAGGCGATCTTTTCGAGGGCCCTACCTACATCAATTACCTAAATTGCAGATTGTTAACCGGATTCACTTATTTTATTTCAAATAAAAGTTGAAAGGAAGCTGCTGCGAAAACGTACGTGAACTGGATAAACTTTCTCTTTGAGATGGTTCGAGTGTATGAGCAGTCGTTTTGTTGCAAGCCAATGCAGGAAACGATCCTCTTCACCATACATCTTGGATGGTCGTACTATAGTGGTCTCAGGGAATATATTTCTGGCCTCGATTTCTCCAATTGCTTTCGTTCTGTAGAATTGAGAGGGCGAGTCGAGGTCGGCGTTGAATGAAGAAACGTGGATGAATCGGTCGACATCGTATTTGGCAACAGCTTCCGCAATACGCTGTGTCCCTTCAACGTGGACATCATAGTACGAAAAGTTCCTGATCAAAATATGCGTAAGTTATGTATACCGAATTGGGTCCACCACAGGAGGATTACTTGGTCTCGTAATCGCGACCGATAAGGTTGATCACAATATCGGAGTGCCGTACGCTCTCTTCGATGGACTCAGTATTTCGGAGATCGAATTCCTAGGAGATTTATAAGCTACCGATCTGATATGACTCGAACAGACCGACGGTTGGATAGTAAGTACCATAAATGTTATTCTGCCCAAGTCACCTGTGACCTTGAGATGTCTCTTCCACATCTCCTCTCTGTAAGGTAGAACAACCGAACATCCCGTCCGTGCTGCGACCCATTGTAAGCCCTCACTCCAAGATATCAATTCGGAGATGGTAAGCCGTACCCAAGCGATTGACGATATAGCGACCCAAGAAACCAGCGGCACCGAAAACTGTAGCGGTATGACCTATTGGGAGTGTTAATCGGGGGACCGAATGATGCGAAACGGTGGAGCGCAGTTACCTCCGAGCGAGGATCTGTGAGCATACAATGTTAGCCATTGTCCATTTAGGTAACATATCCAAAGCCCGAGCGACAACTAGCGTACCTTCCACCACCCTGTCTGTAGATTGGCTTTCCGGTCCTTGTGATGGTAACGTCGTGGATCTGTCGGGCGTTTTGGGCCGCAATGGACGCCTGTTTGAGGATCGTCGGTCGGCCTTTGGAGGCAAGGGCCCTCGTAGCAGACATGCTGGATCGATGGAAGTACACCCTACCGTCTGACTACTAGGAAGGCGAATCGGATATCCGAGGTGGTGGGGAGGAAGAGATGGAGCGGAGAGTCGGTGAGCGTCTTTACATGCGGCGTCGTTGTTATCACGAAAAGCGAATGATGTCGTTGGCTGACCCGCTTTGTGTTGTTTTGGACAACCTCATTTCAAAGCTTCGACGCAGCTCCCAACCTTCAACCTTCAACCTCAGCTTCATCTTGGATCTCTAACTATCATCCACGCTTTCAACCTCGCATCTCACCCCGCAGCATCTCATATTTACCTCCAGCTCTCTGTCGCCTTTCTCCAACCCGATCTCCTCAAAATGACGGTCAACATCGAGGCGTTCCTTTCCGAGGAACGCGACAAGGCCGACGACGAGCTTGCTGTCATGTTCATCACCTTTGAAGAACTGTGGTCTCGAAGATTATGGCATCAACTTACCGAGTCCCTTCTCGATTTCTTCAGCAAACCAGAGAGCTCGAAGCAGCGGCTGTCGATATACCAAACCTTTGTTTTGTCGTTCGCAGATAAGATAAACCAGTTGAACCTGGTTTCGTTAGCCCTGCTCGCCGCGTCACAGATCAAAGGTTCGAACATTCCATCCACGATATCGAATCCGAAGCTACCGTCAACTGAACGAGTTACTCTTATACTAAACAAATCCAATCTATAGACAAGAGCGAGTCCTTGAATTTCTTAAATGAGCTCAAGGGCAAAGTGAAGGGAACATCACAGGAGGCATACGTATACGCCACAGTCGAAGGAGCAAAGATCAAGCTGCAGCTGGAAGACTTTGAAGGTGGAAGAACAGATTTGGACGAATCTGAAAAGATCTTGGACAAGTTTGACTCTGTGGAATCGATGGTTCACGCCTCATTTTACAGTGCAAACGCGGATTACTATCACGTATGTGTCGCCTATCCGTTATCGTGCTCCACGCTCCGGGCCCCACTAACTTGATATCACCTATACAGGCCCGACAGGAATTCGCCTCTTACTACAAAAACTCTCTCCTCTACCTCGCATGTATCAACATTGACGATCTTCCAATTGAAGATCGCCAGTCTCGCGCCTACCACCTCGCCATTTCTGCCCTCGCCGCCGACACAATCTACAACTTTGGGGAGCTTCTCCTGCACCCGATCCTCGATTCCCTAAAAGGCACCAAACACGAGTGGATACACACCCTCCTCTACGCTTTCAACGAAGGCAACATTGGCAAATACGAAGGTCTCACTGTTCATCTTTCGAAAGAGCCGATTCTCGCAAGCCGTGGTGACTTTTTACGCCGAAAGATTAGACTGAGCGCGCTTACGGAAGCTGTGTTTGTACGACCGCCGAATGAGAGAGCCTTGGCGTTTGCAACAATTATGAAGGAGACGCAAGTTGGGTCTGACGAGGTCGAACATTTGTTGATGAAGGCTTTGAGTTTGGGGTTGATCAAAGGATCAATAGACCAGGTTTCAGGGATCGCGAGGATATCGTGGGTGCAGCCAAAGGTGCTGACGATGCAACAGATCAAGGGCATGAGGGACCGGCTGATCGAGTGGGATGCTGGTGTCAGCCAGCTAGGTGTCTGGATGGAGAACAAGATGTAAATGATGTGTCTTATCAAATTATAACCCAAGGTCATCGCACATCTAGTCTTGGTGGATCGATGGGGATTTAGCTATATTCGAACTGAAATATATACAAGTTAAAGTAACAAAGATCAAAAGCCATATAATTTTACATCCCGACGGTGCTACCAATGCCATACGCAAAATATAACACGCTGTAAATCAATATTCCAGGTAAACAGTCTGAAGTACCATAAAAAAATACGCCAAATACGCCATTCGTCATATTCATCCTAATTGTGCGGAGTAGCCATTTCAATCAACATCCTTCCCCCTAACCTCATCACTCATGCACACCTCACCCTCCGGCAGCAACCTTCTCAACCTCTCTTCCCTCACTTCCTCAACCCCACCGTACACCTCCGGATCCCTCATCTTCAGAAAAGCCTGCACCCTCCCATCCTTCCCGCCCATCGCCAAAGCATCTTTCTTCGCTCTCCACAAATCCCTCTGAATATCTCTATTCCTCTTATCCCTCCTCTCCTCATATGTAGTCGTAAACTGATCCACTCTCGCCAACTGCACCAACACCCCAGTAAACGACAATAGCAACAATATCGTCACAAAGTTCGTCTTTGTAGTCAGCGGCGTAACTGCATCCCCTCTGCTTTCCGAACCGGGAAATCCCGATGAAAAGGGGGAATCGGGATTAGTGCCCCCCATACCCTCAGCTTTATACCATCTCTCCCAGTCCTCCCATGTAGCATTCCCGGCCGGTGAATTCTTCCACGGGCCGGAAGCGTACGCTGCAGATGTTCGGGTCTTAAAATCGGTACCTCTGTGGGTATTCAAACCGTTCCACCCTACGCCGTACGCATCGTAAGCTTTCTTCTTGGTCGGGTCAGCGAGAAGAGTGTTGGCAGCTACGATGAGTCTGAAGCGCTCGGTTCTGATGGTTTTGGAGAGGTAGGCAGATGGGTGGTCCGCTTGGGGGGTGCAATCGGGATGGTAGAGCTTGACGAGGCGGTAGAAGGTTTGTTTTTGATAGGCGGAACAGTGCGGCTGGTTAAAGATCTCGTAAGGGGTGAGTTGGGTGAGGGGTTTGGAGGGCCAATTGAGGGCGTGAGAAGTAGTAGAGTCGGCGTGGGAGGCATAGCGGCGAGAAGTGTATTTGGGGGTGCCTGGAAGGACGGCGATGCTGCAGCTGGCGAGGAGGCCGCACTTCGGGAGGATGGCGGCGGCGGATTGCCTTGTTAAATACATGGCGGAGTGAGCGTGAACATGACAGGCCAGTACGATGGTATCGACGGAGTCCCGGCGAGAAATTGGAAGTCTACGTCGTGGACACCAGGGGGTTTATAAGGATGGGCATGTTCGTGTGGGTTGTATCGGCGCGGAAACCGATGCGCAAATGTCTGAACGTCATTGACTTTTCGATCGCTTCGGCTGTAAGCACACAGAACTCGCCACCAACACATACAAAAATTACAGCATAAAAAAAAGCCATACTCGAACAGCAGGAAACCGCCCAAAAGAATAAAAGGAAACGAAAGGAAAGACACAATCAGAGAAACACCAGCCATATACTCCGTATACTCCAATTTGTTTGTTAATATTATTAGTGTGTGTGTGTGTGTGTGTGTACCATTGAATCCCGCAACCTTATACCGACTCTGAACACCCAAAAATAAAACCACACCACGAATACTCAGGTAAACAAGGGCAAAAGTGGTCTCGAAGGCTACGTTGCCATTTGGCTCCGGCTTGCCAATTCCATTTTCATCTGTAGCCAGCTGAAAAACGATGGTGACCTGCAAAACTTCTTGTAAAACGATTCCTCCATCTTGTTTCTTTGGAAATTTGTCTTGCCCTTGAACTCCACCCCGCTACCGTGCTTTGCCAGCGTTTGCAAGAACTCGGTCTCCGAAAAGCATCCATATTCGAAGGGGTCTATTGCTGATGCGGGTGTGATTAATTGTGCAAAGTATCGGTCAAGCGGGGCGAGGAATTTGGCGGTGAGATAGGCAAAGTGTCGTCTAACCAGGCGGCTGATCTCAGCTGGGGAGCCATCGGCTCGACAAGTTTCATCGAGCGTTTTGAGAAATTCCCAGTCCCGAGACATGTAACCCTTCGGATCTTGGAAAACAACATCAAAACTCGATTCTTCTTTGTGCAGTGACTTTGATCTTCGATGTAGATGCCCATTCCTTGAGTAGAAATCAAATTAGTTGAATTCGAGAAGCCCGACTAGACTTGGATGCATACTTTCGAATGGGCTCCGTCAGGTAGACGACATAAGGCGCCTCCTTCGTAGAGAAAGAAGCTAAAAGAGGCTTCCTCGGCGGAGTTGTTTGTAATCTCTTCAAAATGAATGGGTTTGTTACCCCAATCAAGTAGTGGTTGGTCGTGGACTATGCATTCGAGCCATTAGAAATCATAAATATCATTGAAATTTCGAGTCACACTACTTACACCTCCATGGGATTGGGAGAATATGTCTAAGTATTTAGTTAGTTACGAGCTGTGTATAAAAAAAATTGACAATCGGATGCTTACCTGAATGCATGGTGATATATGGTCGATAATCACCAGCATACGGAATCTAAAATGCAAGTAGTTAATGGTTAAGATGACACTCTCGGAAATGCTTCGGAGGCATGAGACTTACAGGTCGAATCAGATCAAAGGCAAGAGATACAAATTCGCTGCAAACCCTCGGATCGAGTGATAAAGCAACAAGGGGTTCGCACAACAGTACCTAGTATAGTTAATAAAAGCACCTCTCAATGAGACAGTAGATTTGATGATTATAACAACTAACCCTTTCAAAAATAATATATAAATCGACAACATTTGGAAGATACTCAATCACTTGCTTCCAAGACCCGACGGGATCTAGAGCAAAGATATCTATAGGATGGTTTTGTTTTGATGTTTCTTTTCGCACCAGGCCCTGCAGAGGATATGAGGCATGTAAGGGACTAAATGCCTGGTCAGCACGTATCCTAATCGCGTTGAATCCGGATTACCACGCACATGTGTAGGTTGAATATTGAACCAAAGAAAGGAAGCTCCATTTCGCCGGGTCGGGGTGACGGCCAGTTTACGATTTGTGCACAAGCAGATTCCATCAACGCCGCACTTGCACCGAAATCCAGTAATGATAGAGTCTTTGCGAGCATCTGATCTCGAAAGAGTGTCGTAAAATCATGTTGTGATATGACCACGAAAGACTTCTGGCCGTATTTGCGTTTCACGGTCTCGTCTCGCTGCTGGCGAAACAGGCAGTAGCCGAACCAGAACTCAGGATGTGGTACCAAGTTGGAGGAGGGTATTTTGATATCCGTAGACGTGTGCCGAAAACGAAAATGGAATGAGGTGTCCGTTGTTAAGTCATCAGGGTTATTTCTGTCCGGAAAGCTGTTGAAGCAAATTGTAGTCAAGTCTGCGGGCGAAAATGGTGCATATGGATATATCCACTCGACCTCAGGACCTGTTCAAAGGCGGGAAATAGCGAATTCCATATATTAGAGGTTCGTGTTCTGGTGACAATGCACGTTAAAAATACAACATATAGTGGCTTACCTAGGTCAACATTGAAGTCGCAAACAATGCTGGATTCCGGCATTTTTTTATGAAATGTTAGCCTCCTAGGATTATCATTCAAGCCAGCAAAGGTATAACCTTGGTTTATGCGTGGTATACTGACAAGGCGATCATCCATTCCCGTAGCTTGTCTACCGAGAATGGAATCTCAGGTACCGTGTCCTTGAGCTCATCTAACTTGAGTCTCTCGGTTTCAGTCTGGTCGGTTGAAGAAAGGCCATTACCGGTACTTTTCGAGCCTTTCTCCTGCTGCTGAGCACCGTCGTGTTCTTCTCCGGTCCTGGCATCATAGAAGCTATCATCATCGTCGTCGTCCACTAGACGCAAGCCCCAGCCGTTGCCGCACCATGGCGGGAGCTCGAGGTGTTGCATTGGCTCGAATAATGGCCTTTTTTTGGTAGGGATTCGGCTAGACCGTGCAAGGATTGTGGGACTAGGTGTAGAAACGGCGAAGAAAGAAGGAACAAAGAAAGGAAAGGAAGAGAAGGACGGCGATGTTCAATAGTGAAAAGGTGCGAATGCTAACTGTTTAACGTTGGTAGAGGGCGGCGAGGGAGTGTTAGTAACAATAATAGTCTAGGTCCCGTCCTGCAGACATCGCTGGGATGGAAGTTTTTAATAGTCCGTTTCAAAATGCCCGGCCGGCTGCTGTCGTGCATAAACGAGATTGCTTGCTGGCAGGCTGACAGGATGAATAAAAGACCCAATGGCTGTGGGACTGGGTCTGGGCTTTGATCAGTACAGCTCTTGTTATGTTAAAATTCGAGACGAAACTGGTGCAACTGTGACAGCCCCGCTGGCTGGCGGTCGTTGTCAGGCCTTTCAAGTATGAACGCTTATCCGCGGTCAGAATTGCCCAGGAGACGAGCGGACCGAATGAATAGATTTTATCAGAATGGCGGTGATTGATCGTTCGTGAGATCAGTCGACAATAAAGCGATGATAAAATCGACGTGAGGGTCTTTTATCCTCTTATATCCAGGTAATTCATATTCGGACCTGCGACAGGTGTTCTAATCGACTAATGACCCGAAATTGGAATGCAATATCGGAATTTTGGTTAGTGTACTTACGGCGGGAAAGAGCCAACTGGGGTCTTGAAGTTGGATTAGTTGGATAAGGTACTTACTTGGTTAGCGTCGAGGGGAACAGACAGACCATGCTCGTTCCAGAATTGCATTGCTTGTCTTGTCGGCCAGCGATTATGCAGCTTCCCCCGCAGCACCGCCAAAAAGCAACCATGCCATGCACCACGGCCATGCTCCCCGTCGCATTTGCATTTGCATTTTCACGACTACACTTCATCTCATCTTCATAACCGCCTTCACCACCGTCGCCATCATCATCACCATCACTGCCGTCTATACTCCTCTATCCTTGTTCCCTTCTTTTCCCGTCTCTTCAGCTCTACGCTATCATCGTCGCGACGACAATCATTCAGACGGGTCACCCACCAAGAGCAACTCTCAAGCACCAGTTAGCTGAGATCGTATCTCGACAGCTGTGACGTAGCATACCGAGTTGACTGCATTGTCGCAACAGCTCCCTATCCCTGTATCGAATATTTCTCTTTCTTACAAGTACATCCTGGTTGTTTCTTCGGATTTGGAGCAGTGTGATCAAGCTCAGAACATCGGGGAAAACAATCTCAGTCCTGACCAACTTCACTTACCATCTCCAAACCATCAACATCTAAAACCCGAAGAAGCAAAATAATACGAAAAAAGAGCAGCTAAGATGGATCCCGCCATCGGAAGAAGTCTCAATGATAAGCTCTATGATAAGAGGAAGATGGGAGCTCTCGAGTTCGTTTCCCTTTGTCGCTGCCGAAATCTTTATCCTGATACTCTCAAAGCAGGATCCTGATGATTTCGTATTACCTATAGGTTGGAGAAACTAATCCGAGAGCACCTGGGCAACAACGACACCGATAAGATCAAGCAAATTATCGATCAGCTTGTACATGATTTCGCATATGCGGTTCACCAACCTCATGCCCGAAATGGAGGCCTCATCGGCTTAGCCGCCGCCTCAATAGCACTCGGTCCGGTACGTTTGATCCTAGATCTGCCGCATATAGCGTATATCATTCTAAACGACATGCTCTATAGGAGGTCGCCTACTACCTCGACTCCATCATTCCGCCGGTCCTAGCCTGTTTCGAAGACCAGGATGCGAGAGTTCGATACTACGCTTGTGAGAGTATGTACAACATTGCCAAGGTTGCAAAGGGAGAGGTTCTACTCAATTTCAATGAAATTTTTGATGCCTTGTGCAAGGTATGTTGAGCTCGGAGGATATCTTCACTCTCTAAAATATAGAATCTCAACGCTGATCGAACCTCTCAGCTTACCGCCGATACAGAGTTGTCGGTAAAAAATGGTGCCGAACTTCTTGACAGATTGATCAAGGATATCGTCGCTGAGTCTGCTGCCACATATATTTCAATCTTGCATGCACCACAAGATGAAGCTGTTGCTTCGGACGAAGAATCCAATGACGGTGGTTCCGACATGTTGCCCACTGCATTTTCCCTCCCAAAATTTATTCCCTTACTGCAGGAACGAATCCACGTTTTGAATCCTTTCACACGCCAGTTCCTAGTTTCCTGGATCGTTCTCTTGGACGGTATTCCCGACTTGGAGCTCGTAACCTTTTTGCCCGAATTTTTGGCAGATTTGTTTGGATATTTGGCAGATCCCAATCTTGACGTTCACGACGCTACGGAAGTCTGCCTTGAAGGCTTTCTCCAAGAAATCAGGAAGATCGCTTATGTCAAACGTGGAGTCTCCGAATCGAGACGTGGGGCTCTCAAATCAAAATTCAAGAGCCAGAGCGAAAGTGAAGGGGCTGTGACAGATGACACGGACACGAAAAGAGAGCTAGGCGACGACGATTCCGGAACACGCGCTGATGATCCAGAGAGTGGGCCAGATGGGATGTGGATGCCGGGTCAAGATATTCTCGTCGACCATAAAAAGATTTTGGAAATTCTGATGACTTTCTTGGAACCTTCAGTTCGTAAGTAACCGATGTGAATTACCAACGAATAGTTTTATGCTGATAAAATCAGAAGAGGATGAACTCCAACGTACCGGCTTCCTATGGGTCGCAAACTTTCTCGAAATTTGCCCTGAAGAGATTGTACAATTTCTCCCGCGTTTACTTTCTTTTGTATTGCCCGCTACTTCTAGCCATTTTGAACCTGTCCGAGAGGTTGCACAAAAAGTCGATAACCTGATGCTCAATCTGATTCTCAACCTCTTTGTGGAGTCGAGATCTTCTGGGACAGCACAACTACAAGGACAACCAGTCCATCTCCAGGGTACCCAAGATCCACGATCTTCAACACCGATGCTCGCTGAGCGAACTGACGAGACATTGACGGACGGGCTTGGTCGTGTCAGTCTTGCAACCACTGCACCGGGAGAGCTTGATTATGGCGCCACAGTTCATGCATTGACTATCCAATTCCTTAATGAGAATGAAGCAACAAGACTTGCGGCTTTGGATTGGCTTATCATGCTTCACCAGAAAGCTGGTGAGAAAGTTATTGCTGTCAACGATGGCACCTTTCCAGCTCTTCTTAAAACCCTCTCTGATACGAGCGAGCTCGTCGTCACCCGAGATCTCGAGCTTCTGTCCCAAATCTCGAAGAATAGTGATGATGATGTCTTTGCTTCCTTTATGAACGACCTCCTGAACTTGTTCAGTACGGATCGTCGCCTCTTAGAAACACGTGGATATCTCATCATTAGACGCCTCTGTCTCAATTTAAACCCGGAAAGAATCTATCGAACTCTTGCAGAGCTCATAGAGAAGGAAGAGGATGTTGAGTTCGCGAGCACTATGGTTCAACTGTTGAACAATAACCTCATGACGGCCCCAGAGATTGGCGAATTAAGGAAGCGACTTCGAGGACTTGACACAAGGGTGAGTTTTGTTCTTTCTCAGATCGTCGAGTCGTCTAATATAGGGATAGGACGGCCAAACTCTATTCATCGCGCTTTTCAGATCTTGGTGCCACAATGCGGTTGCCACGTTCTGCCTTTGCCTTCTTGCTCAAGCTTACGAACAGGCATCAAATCTTTTGGCTGTCTTGTAAGTTTTCTTCTAGATCCCGCCATCATATTTCCATACTAAATACTCATTTTACTAGTGGAGAGTTGGAGCTCTCTGTGAGCCTGTTGATTCAACTCGACAAACTCGTTCAACTGTTGGAATCTCCTGTTTTCACCTGTAAGTTCCATAGTATTGTTTTGGATGTTATAATACTTTTTAACTCAATTCTAGATCTCCGCATGCAACTTCTCGAACCTGAGAAATATCCTTTCCTCTACAAGTGTCTTTATGGCCTTCTTATGCTCATGCCACAATCTTCTGCTTTCGCCGCCTTAAAGAATCGTTTGAACAGCGTCAGCGCTATTGGATATCTCCACCAGCTCACCCCTCGAACGTAAGTTTTCATCATATCGAGGTAGCTTGAACTATCGCTAATCCTGTATCAGTGCACCAACATCCAACACCCCTTCTTACGAACCTCGTAACCGCCTCAAAGCCCGAAGTGAGAATGAAATCAAGTGGATTGATTTGCTTGACAAGTTCAAATACGTTCAAGAAAAAGCTAGGCGCTACAATGTCCAGTATACCACCAAGGCTCCTACCCTTCCACCTCTTACGGATGTCCCGCCCAACACCAACGGCGCTTCCTCATCGACTCCAAATCTTCCAAGTACTTCTGGCGCGGCTAATTCTACTGGACCAAATCGTATCCCAACCCCTAGCAGCATCACTGGTGCTTCAAACCCTAAGCCTAAAGGAGGCCTGGGAATTGCGAAATTGGCCAGAGGAAGAATGAAACCTTTTAAGTGATGGATAGTGCTGCCTTGCAGTGTCGAATGGCACTCAATAGCATCAATGCACACACCTCCTATATTATTGTTAGCAATATGTCACGATTAATGCTTGGATGCTTTTTGTTTCCTCGACGATAGCGTTCAGGCTGCATCTCATTTGGGGATTGCATATTTTTGATTTCTTTTTCTTTTGAGATTTAAACTCGATAACTCAGAGCGGACCTTGTTCGGCGTTTTCCTTTCAAGACAGGCATTTTCCCCACAAGTTTGAATTTCTATTCTTCTCATCTAATTGTAGCCCAGAGATTGGGTTACTAGGAGCATTTTGCATAGCGGAAGGAGTTTCATTCGTTTTCTTTTTGTATTTTTCTACCGTTTCTCGACACTTTTCATGTTTGATGTCAACATTTCGGGTTAAATGAAGGCCTCAAACATCGAGAATATAATAATTCTCTGGCGAATTTGACCATCTTATCTTTCATGAAAGCATAGGCATAGCGTGCAGCTGTTGCTTTTAAATATGATGAGCTCAAGTACATTCAGAAGATACTTTTTTGGTGGGATATCTATCCTCGAACCCCTAATATGTAATAATGTACAAATATATACATCTGGCGAACCTGCCAGGATATGAGTGGTATGTTCCTCGCATTCTTTATACTTCATTTATATTTACCCTTTTTAAATTTTTGAAAAATCTTACCCGTCTATATGTTTCGAGCCCTCGAGTGGACAAAATCCATACTTTTCCTTTTACCGTATCATATTCTAGTAGAAGGTACGCTTCTTCTTCGTTTCAGTGTAACAGTGCACGGTATCGCCCTCCTTGAAATCGTCAAAGTCCAAGAAGCCCATACCGCACTCCGTACCCTGAGGCATCTGCTCCACATGTTTCTTGACATGCTTCAAAGTCTCAATCTCACCTATAATTTGACCGCAAGACGAATCAGTAAACCAAATCCAGTGCCAACGAGCTAGCGGGGGAAAGGAATAGAGAGAAACAAAAATGCTATAAACTTACCCTCATATATCGTTTCACCATTTCTGACAATCTTAGCCTTATATCCCCTAGCGACAATACCTCTGGTAACTCTGCAACCTGCAAACGGTTTGATTTTCTTCTTAACGTTATACGGGAATATTTGGACGATGTCAGCCTCGCCCATGTCGTTCATGACGATGAGTGGTTTGAGTTTGGCAGCCAGCAATTCCTTAATATCATCCAGAATTGCATAGATGACTGTATGTTCGATGACCTTGATGCTGCTCTGGTGCGCCATCGCGAGAATATGTCCTTCGTTGTTAACGTTGAAGGTTAAGCAGTACGCTCCGGTCGTATCCGCCATATAGATATCGGATTCGGTGAGCGGACCGACGCCGGATCTGATGATCTTTGTGCGGAGTTCATCGTTTGCAACGCTCAAGACTAGGGCTTCAACGGCTTCGACAGAACCCGCAACGTCGGCTTTGACGACGAATGGGATTTCAAGGATCTTGTCCTTATTCTCTTGTTCCACGGGTGGAAGTTTCGCCTCCGCATCCTTGGCATCGAGACCTTGCTCTTGCAATTCTTTGAGACGAGCTTCACGCTGCTTCTTCTCACTGTGCAACCTTCTTTGCTCGTTGATGGCTTCGATATCCTTTGCAAGCTGTTGGCGTTCCTCTTTGAACAAGCGGTACTCGACAACAGATTTGGCTTTATCTTCGCTCTCAGCTTGTAGTACCTCATCACCGGCGTCGGGTTGGTCTCTCCACCCGTCAATCTCGACAGGAGTACCTGGTGGTGCTTCTTCGAGTTCCGTGCCGTTTTCTGTGATCAAGTTTCTCACTCTAGCCCACGTCTTGCCTGCCACGATGACATCACCTTTCCTCAATGTGCCTCTACGGACCAAGACGGTAGCAACACGTCCCTTGGTTCTAGTGGTGGTTTCCACGATCCATCCCTCCATCCGTCCAGTGTTGTCGGCTCGCATGTCAATATCATCCGCTTGCAATAACACGCACTCTTCGAGATCTTCCATACCGAGACCTGTCTTTCCGGATACGCAAACGACCTGAGTATCACCTCCAACCTCTTCGATTTCGATATCATTCCTTGCAAGGTCGGCTTTAACTTGGTCTGGGTTAGCGTCCTCTTTGTCGCATTTGTTGATCGCAACGATAATCGGAACACCGGCAGCCTTGGCGTGCTTGATCGCTTCGATAGTTTGTGGCATGATACTGTCGTCAGCTGCGACTACCAGGATGACGATATCGGTGATATTTGCTCCACGCTCTCTCATTTTCAAAAAGGCTTCGTGTCCAGGCGTGTCCAAGAAGGTGATGACTCTGCCAGATGGCATCGTGACGGAGAAGGCACCGATATGCTGTGTAATACCACCGTGTTCTTGATCCACAATAGAAGATTTACGAAGCCAGTCCAAGAGCGTAGTTTTGCCGTGATCGACATGGCCCATGATTGTGACAACAGGCGGGCGGGGCGGCAGTATAGATTTGTCTTCGGGTACCGGTAGCGCGAAGAGGTCTCTTTCGTGGCTCTTGTCGACGATTGGCTCGAAGCCGTATTCCATTGCGATCAACCCTGCCATCTCAGCGTTCAAGACGTGGTCTGGATTCGTTTCATCAAAACCTAGCTCCCTCATCTTGAAAGCAAACTTTTCAAGCCTAACTTTGCAGAGGCGGGCCAATGTGCTGACGCTCACAAACTCGGGTATCAAAATTGGAGGATACTGTTGCTCTTGTTCTGCTCTCTCCTTCGCTTTCGCCTCGCGCTCCAGCCTCTTCCGTTCCTTTAGTTGCGCCTTGGTCTCGAGTTCCATTTCCTCCTCCTCGTCTATGACCCACTGCCGATTGTGCTTCAATTTGTCACGCTCTCGCCCGGATGATTTCCGATCCCAATCACTGAAATCTCGTTCCATGGATGCCGATGCCGCTACCGCCCGAGCAGCCTCCGACTCTCCACGCCGCCTATCCTTCTTTTTAAGTTTCTTTACAGGTCGAGCGAGAACTCCGTCTCCTATTCGTCTTGCTTCTTCCAGGGCTTCGTCGATGATGTCAAATCTGCCCGATTCTTTCTGGTATCTGATTTCATCTCTGGCTGGGAGACTGGCTCGCATAGTCGGATCAGCCTCGGTCTTAAGTTGTTCCATGTTCCAAGGGTCTTGAGGCAAATCCTGTGCTGTCGTTGGCGTCTTGCCGCTGAGTTGATCTAGTATTGAGTTGGTGTCTGCGGCAGCAAAGATACTCTTTTTAGCAACACCCCATCTAACGGCTCCTTTGCTCGGACCCAATGCAGGCGCTTTAGTCTCTTTAACGGCAATCGCATGCGACTGGAGGCTCGCCCATCTATCCTTAATCTCTTGGTTTTCGGATAGCGGCAGTGGTTGCTCCTGCTTCTCAGCTCCCCCCAAACCTTCCGAAAACTTTCTACGAGCGGATTTCTCATCCCCCTCCAAATTGCCTAATTGATACGAGTTATTTGTCGATGCAGCAGGTGTTGCAGGTGTTTGTAGGTTCCAACGAGCCGCTGCTGATGACGCGCCACGGTTAAAGGGTGAGGATGCTGTAGGTGCTGTAGACTCTGCTGGTGACAGAACTTCTCTTTCAAACCACGAGGGCTCCTTTGGCGGAGCATGGGATCTTCCGTGGGCAGGTGTTTGCCTTCCCCATACTTTGGGCTCTGCCAGTGGAGGTAGCTTTTGGGGAAATGTGACACCCTGACGTTGTGAACCAAAAGTTGCTGGATTTTGGGCATTTAGGGAAGGTGTAGATCGAGTTTTTGAAGTTGAGATGGAAGAATTTAAAGATAAGGGATTAGTGGTTTGGGAGATATGGTCGATTGGGGTCGTTCCAAGTCCCTCTTGTGCAGTTTGGCTTGCAGTCGGCTGGACATTAGATATTGGAGATGTCTTGGCCGCCAAAGGAGGTTCTGATTCGAGAGCCACTGTCGACTGGGTTTCCTGAGACAACTGGGCTTGAGTTTCACGGGAGAGTTCCTTTCGAATATCGTGTACTGGTGCCTTAGCAGCTTCTTGAGTTTGAATGTTGATATTCTGCGACGATGACATGGCCTCCGTTGATTGGACCCGTGGTTCGGACTGCGGGATTGCATGTGCAGATTCGGTTCGGAAGGTAGTTGTAACGGGGTTCTGTGGAGCCTTAGCTTCGATAGTCGGAATAACATTGGAAGCTTGAGTTGATTGAGCCTCTGATACCGGTGGTTCCGGAGGCGGTGGAGGAGGTTTTGGTTTTCTACCCCATTTCGCTGCTGCTTTGTTCGCTGTAAGGCCTCCGAATCCATGGAATTGAGTCTGAGGAGAGGGTATATCGTAGGGACCATCGTTCTCGGGTTCAGGTCTTGTCGCCAGGTTCTCGCCAGCGAGCCGCCTCGAAGTCGAGTGCACTCGACGGACCAATCTCCTCTGAAGAACTAATCGAGAGGCGCGATGCTCTGCTGCTGCTGCCGACCTAAGAACACAGAGTAGACACGGCGAAGTGGCCGGCCGCTAAAGGGAGGTTAGAATATTATCTCGCCATTTGAAGGAGATGGTTTTCTGAACAAACCCTGGTGGCGAACGTTGTGCGCATTGTTTATGTCGAAACAAAAAATCCTTCAAACTGATATAAGTGATCTAGCTTTCGCCATTGCATCGAAAGACGAGGAGGATGGTGTCAATGATGAGGATGTTGATGCTGATGTCGTCGGGGTGGTTGTCGTCGTGGAGTGGCATAAAATCGGCAAACTCGACCGAAAAAAAAAATTATTTCCGCTTTGCTGGGGGGCCGAAAATGGTGCCCCTCGTCCCGATGCCCCAAACGTCATGACAGGTCACGGCAACACTCCACCATCCTTGTCCGTGGGGGGTTCATAGATGAAGCTTAAGCTAGCTTTTACACATATATATTGTAATATTTCTTATAAATGAATTTCTAGATCATTATCATATGTATGATAATGCTATGGTTAAACATATTTTAAATAGTTACGATCGCTTCCTGTCCGGCGCCGAAAGCTCTGTCGATGAAAAGCTCGCCGTGAAGCCCTTTTTCCCTTGTCTCTGTTTCCGCCTCGCTGGTTTGATCTGTGGATCTCTCTGGTTGACTACAGGCCGGGCATCATATATTTCCTCCTCCTCTTCGTCCTCTTCATCCGAATCCCCATCTTCGTCTGTATCTTCATTGGCGTATCCCTCGTTCTGGTCATTCTTGACAGGTTTGTGTTCTACCACGGGGTTGGCGAATGGCTTAGAATTTAGAATCTTTTGCCTGATGTCCGCCATATCATCACTCTCGTCATCACTGGGAGGCAAGTCATAGTTTCTCTGCTTTCCAAGAATCACGACGCTTGGTTCCCTATCTTTTTGTTCCTCTAGATTTCTTCCATCATCCCCTACATCATCTCCTGTGTCTTCGTCCTCTTCACTATCTGACGGTGGTAGTGAGTAACGTCGGTTTTGGTTCCCTCTTGACCACATATCGTCTGTATCGGCATCCCCTGACTTTTTATTCTTGTAGCTCTGTTCCAGTTGGTCGAGCCAGTCTGTTTCCGCCGCTTTGACCCCGTCCGCGTCTTCACAGGCAGCATATTTATCCAATAGGTCTTCGTTGATTTCGAGAAATGCATGTCCCCATGTGAACGGTAGCATGATCTCTTCCGCCCAATCGGGATGACCGGTGATGTAAAAGCAAGCAGCGAGAGCCTCTGCGCAGTTAAGTTTCCAAGGGCGCCCGTAATTGACAGGATTAGCTGCCACGAGATATGGTACTATTGAGGTAATTGTCAAAAAAAGGACCCCATGATGTATGAAAACGCTATCAGCGTATACAACATACATAATCTTTCATGTTTTCCACCTATCCGAGAAAATGGTATCTAAGATTATAAGATCAGTGAGTCCAGATGCTAGTGTTTGAATGTATCCAATGGAATACCTCTGATATTCTCGCCCATGAGCATTCTACCACTGCTGCACCAGCTTCATTTACGATCTCTGCATCTGCGGGAGATACAACGACTTTCCCATTCGGCCTAGCTTCACGCTTCCTGTTATAAGAAAATTCTTCCATCATCGAAAGCTTGAAGAATTTTCGTACGTTACGACGACGCCTGGGAACTTTTGTCCTATCCTGAGGTTCCGGATGAGACCGGCTTTCTCTAACTTTTTACCCGAGCATCGTTTTGGGTCGCAGTGGCCGAAATCCCACATGGCGCATTTGAAGGCCGGTCGTTTCGATAAGCCGTCGTCATCGCCATCGTCATCTCTGCTGCGTCTAAGCGGTGCCGTATAATTAGCGATTGTGATAAGCTATATAAGACTTAAGCTAAATGATAAACATACCTCTGCCTCTGCCGATTCTGCCTGTCTCCACCCTTGCCTTTGTTTGAGTGTCGAACCATTTTCCTTCTCACGCTATCGATAGCTATCAGATATTTAAAAAAATTCGAAGTTAGAATTCGAAGGTTGGAGTTTTCGGGCAAACAAGCGCTGACTGAGAGCTTTCGTTGAAGGTGACGTTGCCGCCCCAAAAACACCACGTCCCACTTCTCTCGAACCAACTCGATTCTCCTCGATTCCGCCGCCCATCACCGCTTCTTCCCTCGGTCGCTAAAGCCCTCGCCGTAGAGGCCCGTACTCTCCATCCTACACATCCCCATTGCCCGCTGAAACGTTTTATGGAGGCAGCATCCGTTAGAATGGCGGCCAGAGACCGGTGGAACATGTATCCCGCCGAACCCCACGGCTCATCTCAACTCCAGCGCTTCATACATACAGCATGCGATCCTCTGAACTTCGAGCCGAATCTGGCGCTGCAGCTCGAGATCGCTGATTTGATAAACTCAAAGAAAGGAAACACGTAAGAATTTCATGATGCCCGCCGCTCGCCCCGCTTCCCCGTCGTTGTGTTCGGTACCTGTTTCCCCGCTGACGCTTCACCATCTGATGACCATAGACCGAGGGAAGCCGCAGTCGCAATTGTTGGCTACATCAACAGTCGAAACCCAAACGTCTCCTTGCTTGCACTATCGGTATGTCCGGAAACTCGCTGGATAGTTGAAATGGAGCTGCCGGGCCTTGTTTTGCTGACACTCAGCGTTCGCTTCTACTAGTTGTTGGACATCTGCGTTAAGAACTGCGGATACCCATTCCACCTGCAGATATCGACAAAGGACTTTCTTAATGAGCTTGTTCGACGGTTTCCAGAGCGACCGCCAATCCGATACTCCAGAGTTCAGATGAAGATATTAGAGGCAATCGAAGAATGGAAGACAACAATATGTCAGACGAGTCGGTATAAAGAAGATCTAGGGTTTATCAGAGACATGCATCGACTTCTAAGCTACAAAGGATATGTGTTTCCGGAAATAAGGAAAGAAGACATGGCTGTTTTGAATCCTTCAGAGGTGATATTTAAAGCTCAGAAGATGGCTATATCGAAAGCTAACCTATCGCCTAGAATCTCAAATC
Organism: Arthrobotrys entomopaga; assembly: GCA_012184315.1. NCBI lineage: Eukaryota > Fungi > Ascomycota > Orbiliomycetes > Orbiliales > Orbiliaceae > Arthrobotrys > Arthrobotrys entomopaga. Next base: position 13,386 of record LDDX01000263.1, on the reverse strand, counting down.
TGCTGAAGAACTCGAAGAGGAGGAACGTGCGGCCCAATCAGCGAAGCTTCAGGAGCTCATCCGGCGAGGTACCCCGCAGGATCTACAAGAAGCCAATCAACTTATGAAGGTGATGGCTGGATACGATCAAACCAATAAGACGGATTACCGCCAGAAAGCAGCCGAAGATATCGCTAAGCTTCAAGAAAAGCAACACTTATTAGACGACATGCTCGCAAAGGTCAATCATGGGGAGAAAATCGGTGAAAATGACGCATTTGAAGTAAGCCGGTTCACATTTACACCAAACAAAAACTCGTTTGTTGAATTCATACTGGAAATAGGAATTAGCGAGCACTCTGCGGAACGCTCAACCCAAACTCCACAAGATGGCAGAGGAAGAGAGCGATGATGCAGAAGCTGTCGCAAAGCTTTTCACACTGAACGACACTATCAATGCCACTATCGAGAAGTACAAGCTTCTCAAGAAAGGGGACTATGCTGGAGCTGCAGCTGTTAAGCCTGGTGTTGTTCCTCCAGGCGCAACCTCGACCGACCTTATAGATTTGATGGGTGACGAAATAAGTAGCAATGGCAATTCGGTCAACAACGGGCCTTCAGGGAATACGGGTTCCAGCTTGGAGGATGATCTTCTAGGTCTCTCCATAGGGCCTGGAAGCGGCGGTGGCGGGATTGCGCTCGGATTTGGCGCCAATTCAAGTATGTAGTATCTATTATCAATCGACCGATCCCTTCATTAACTCAGTATAGATATACCAGGACCCCCTCTATTGTCATCAACTCTCAACAGTAGTACGGCTCGAGGTTCGACACCTGACTTTTCAATTGGGGGCTTCTCAGCTCCTTCAAATCACAACCGGCAACCGTCGGCACCGTCACCTCTAGGACCTATGTCCGCTTTTTCAAATCTAGCGCAACTATCCGGAACCGTACCGCACCCTCCGCCTCCACAAGCCCAACCAATTGCAAACTTTAGCAGCCCTGGAAGTTCTAGCAACCCCACCAACCTCAACAACGACGATGACGACGAGTTTGCTGCCTTCTCATCTGCCGTGCCACCTTCGAACAATTTTCCACCATTGAAGAGTACAGAGCGAGAGGTAACCGCATCGCCACTACGGGTAGTGATGGAAACGTCGCCCCGATATCCTGCCGATGCGCCACTCGTTCTCAAAGTTAAATTCTCAAATGCGACTGCGAAAATTATAAAAGATATCACATTTCAACTCGCTGTAACACGGGTAAGTTCATTCCTCGCTTAGACGCTTAGAGCACGAGAAACAAGGCTGACGATCGACAGTCATTACAACTAAAAATGGAGCACCAAAGTGGTACAGCACTGCAGGCGAACCAGATAGACGGAATCGACCAGATGATTCGGATAACTGGTGTCGCACCAGGAGCAGGAAGCAGTGTGAAGATGCGGTGGAAGGTTTCCTATCGTATTGGCGATAATGCTGAATTGAAAGAGGAAACGGGGCAACTTACCGGTTTACCGGTATCTTGATCGGAATTTTTGGCCGGTTTGTTTTGTTTTTTCTTAAGGAAATGTACCAGTAATAGTATACCACCGCCCCAACCTAACATCTTATCACATCTTTTGGAAATTTTTCCTCATTGAAGGATGATATCCTAATAGCTTGACTTCTGTTCTCGGTTCCTCTCTTTTTTTTTTTTTTGTCTAGCGGGCGGTATTGTTAAATGGTCCTTCATTCAAAAACTCTAGCTATTTCAGATTTCTTTTTCTTCTTTTTCATGTCATAGACCACCAAGTAAGATACTTGGAATAAAGCTCCGTTCCATCGCAAAGCACCTTGAAGCGCCAGTAGATAGGCATACAACGAGTTGCATTATCTAGGAACCGACAGCACGCAGCAAAATAAGATACTCAAAATTCTTGTTATTAATATACTACTTGAGTAGTTACATGCATTTCTCACAGCCAACAGAGGTCAGTGTTACGTTATCCATATATATATAACGCATAGTTAAAGCATCAAGGAAAGCAAAGCAACTAGCCCTTCTACCATAAAAAATGTTACTGAACCTTTCATTAACCTTCCATTGATACCCTTCGATGATGAATTCGGCACTGAAGAGTTGGAAGGCAGTGGCTGCACGGTAGCAGTGTAAGTCATTTGAACGTTCGCGTCTTTTTCAGCAGGAGCAACGAGAGTCAAATCGTCGCCTGAGGGTACAGTGAAGTTCAAGGTGAAGTTTGAAGCCATGAGTGATGAACTACCAGTCATGCTTGTGCTAGATTAAGATATGGTGTCAATTGGAGGCCTCTCGCAGGTACCGCGGTTTGAACTAGAAGAAATATCCAAGGTGTAGAGTTGGAAATCCGACTCACCTAACATATTCAACCCCGTCTCCATCGACGACAAATACTTCGGATGCGTCCCCCTTCACCTGCACTTGAGTGATGAAGAAGCCACCCTCTACTTGTCCGACGGGAGAAAATACGTACCCCGTTCCTTCAGCATCTACGGGGCTTTGATACCAACCGCTGTATGAATTCGAAAGGACCACGTTATCGTCAATCGTGCTGTTAGTCGGTTGGTCTGACTGACGTGCCACTATTCCCCTACGAAGAACAGGCGAGCGGCCACTCAATGGTGGGTTCTGATTGCAACTTGGCGTCACTCGCACTACATATCGGTCGTTCGGCTTGATTTGGTAGAAAGCGACGTATCGCCTGATCAGTGTGCCTCCAATACTGTTCTGCCACCAAGCTATACACTGCGTGTACGCGGCACTGGTACCACCTTCTAAGCTCGAACCTGTCGCTCCTGGTTAGAATATATTTATAGCAGAATGGCAAGGTGGGTACGTTGAAATTATAGAGCATACCAAATGGAAACTCATCGCATTGTGTGCCAACATTGTATGTCGTATCTGTCGTGGCTGTTGGTATAGTTTAATACTTAGTCACGTTCATATCTGTAAGCTTAGTGGCTAATCTGGAGATTAATTACTTGGACAGTTTCCCGGGCAGTTGGGTGTTTGCTTTCGACCATCTCGTTTCGTCAAGACCATTGTGCTGTCGTCGATTTTACCTGCCCAAGCTTGTGATGCAATACCTTGTAGTAGGTGTCAGCTTACTACCAACTAAGATTTCGGTTTCGGGTTGGAATATCTTCCGGTCTCACCATTGCAGATAGTACCGCATGCTTGTTCCGTAAGACCCTGGAGAATGGGAAAGTCAAAAATAGGCAAGCATTCCCCGTTGACTTCCATGTAATCTCCAGGGTCTGCCGGGTCCGTGGACAAGTTTTTGGTTGGTGAGCACATTGTTGCTGACGAAGTGGTGGTAGAAGGCTTCTTCGTCGTTGTCGTCGAAGTGGTGGTGGTTGTGAGTTTCTTCGTCGTCGTCTCTTTCTTCGTTGTTGTCGTCGTCGTCGTCGTCGTCGTCGTCTTAGAAGTAGTAGTGGTCATTCTCTCACACGGTGACGGAAAACCACTCTCGACACATTTCGAACCGTCTGGACAGCCTACAGATGAAGCAGTCAGTGTCTGCTATTGAGAGGGATAGGAACCGTCATTTACAGTATATGCCATTGTCACAGGGGAAATGGTCTACTGGGCAGCATCCCTTACTACCATTGGCACTGAGCATACACTGATCGCCATCTTTGCAACCTACACGCTCGCATGACGCCGTTAGCGGCTACTATCAGGAGGAGTCGGAAGCTAAACCTCACGTACAATCACCAAAGTCACAAGCAAAGTAGCCCTCCTTGCAGCACACCTCAGTGCCCTTCTCGCTAGTCATACATTGCGAGCCATCTTCGCAACCTACGCATGGACTTTCAGCGTTCACTATCGATATTATGAGGGCAGGAAGCTTAGCGTGCACATACAGCCGTCCTCACAAGCAGGTTCGCCATCCTCGCAGCATATCTCAGCACCACTAGGACTGGTCATGCATTCCGCGTCAACGTCACAGGCGCTTTCTCCACAGCAGGTCTGCCCGGGTCTAAGACAAAACCCTTTATCGCACGTCTCTGCCGCGTTTGGACAGCACATGCCGTCCGGATAGCATTTGGTATCGTCTGGACAACAAAATTCCGTGCCTGGACACTGTTACGAAAGACTTAGGAGCTGGTGCACATTTGTTAGGGATAGTTATAATTATCACTCACACATTTGTCTGTAGCAGGACAACAATGGATGCCGTCGGCGCAGGGTATCCACGGCTCCGGTAACGTGCATGTCTCTTCCTCCTGTCGCTTTGACAAGTTCAACGTGCCAGGAAACTTCAAGGAGGGGAATTGGAGGGCCATTGAGTAATTAGAAAAGGCGTTGGCATGATTGGAATTAGATCGTGAAGGAGATCCATGTGATTTCGGTCTGTAACCGTTGACGGTGGACGATAGTAAGCATACCAAGAGAGTAACAAGCGATACTCCCCGGTTCATAGATTTTTTTAATCTCATGATATCATTAAAAAAACAGCAACCAAATGAGATTTAAGAAGACTTTGCTTTGCAGTGGTGTAAAGTAAGTATTTGCTACGGGGATAAAATTGGACCTTTGCATAATCAATGCGATATATATTTACTGTGGATATAGAAAACGATTCCGGGTGGACGAGGTTCTTAAGTATTTCGGTGCTTGATTGTTGTCAATCGCAATCTAATTCCTAAACTCGGACCCCGCAGTAGATTTACCCGCTGCCTAGCGATCGCGACCATTGACTGCCTTGATAACGTTATATATATAAAGGTGCACCCAGGCCGTCCATTCGACCGGTTTCTTGTATCTTGACTGCTGCAGCTAATCTTGAAATATATCGTTATATTTTGGTGACAGCCTCGCGCTGCGCTCGGGTACCTGTATTCAAACAAACAAGGCGGATTTTTCGAACATTTCTTGGCGAACGTCGATATATCATGACATCCATATCATGATGCATGCGCAAAGTGGAGTGCTCCTTGCATTGTGCTTCGCGTTTAGTTTGCGAAACAAACGTTGAACCGTTCTAGCTTTCCGAGCTTTGATATTACTTAGCTTAGAGTGCCACAACACTGCTCAAGTAGTGACTGTAGGCGTATAAAGACTGATTCCGAAGATATCTATGTATTAGAAAGCGTTTATATATTATTCGTACACTAATAATTTGATGTCGGTCAAAGTGTAATTGAGGCTCCCACTTTTCGCTTGTTGGAGATCTCAATCTAGACCTCGTTGTGGCTGTTTCCTATTCTGGATGGGTTGGTAGTACAGACCAAACCGCCACAGTTTTGCCTATCCTACCCTACCCGGCGGTCTCAACGCGAAGCGTAGCTGCGCGCAGTTACTCTACTCCGTGATATCCAGATTCTCCACAATTGTGCTCAAAATGAGATATCTTGTATGCATAGCTGGTCGCCTGGTCCACCGAGAATCATCTTGGGCAATCCGAGATGCTTTATAGAAGCCATATCTCAAGCCATCACCAGTAACTGCCGGATGCTTGAACAAGACCCCGAGCTAGATCCGGATCTAGCCACCATGTGCAGCTTGAGCTCACATCCAAATCCCAAGAGTCCGTCCTGATATTTCTTTTTTACCAGTATTAATATATTGCTAAATTAATAACTATTACACCAATTCGCACCGCATCGATTGGAAGATACCACAAAACGTGTAAACCCAAGAGTAATTAGTTGTGTGTATATCAACCGAGTATATACCACTACCATTATAGTAACTGTCGAAATCTAAAATACTAGGGAAATTTACGACGAAATTTGTATAGTGAATTCATGAATCAGACAACCCTTGCGGAAATTGCTTAGTATTAGTGATATCACGCTAAGAAATTACAGCTAAACTATAGACACATGTCCACGTAGCTAGTAAAACATTGCAATAATGTAGTAGTGCTGTAAAGGTTTTGTGGGGGGTTTCATTGTAAGAAAATTCAAAAATCGCTATTATTGTTGCCGTTGTTCACAATTTTTGGTGCGATTATGGTGGGGCCAGCCCGCGAAACCAGTCATCATCTCTCGATTGGGGCTTTGTGGAAAGGAAAGCTTTGATAGCTTGTAATGGGATCCGGTAAATTCTAAAATCAGCCCTATCTCACATCTCGCTCGATTCGACGAACCCTTGCTACCTCACCGACGGTTAGTTCCTCGCACCGCACTCGCTTGGGCAAATATCTTGGGACAACGAGCTAAAAGTAGATGCGGACCAGCTAGCAAGGTCTAGACAAACGCTCTAGACCTAAAATATCGTGAGTTTCCAATTGCCACGGACGCGGGTACCATTTACCTGGGAACTCCTTCGTTTTTGAGTTCTGTGCTACTCGCAAATCCACAGCCTGTCCTGAGGATTTCCATTGGTTTGGACCCGAGGAGGCGAGAGGTGCTCACCATTGGTGCTGCTGGGGTCGTCAAGCTTGCTCGTCAAACACGAACTTGTGATTGCGACTCCACCAAGTTGAATTCCCTTCTTACTCAACGAAAAGCAAAAAAAAAGACCATATATTTATCATTTTCGCATTGATCAGACAGGAGTACCATAAAAGCACATCTTCGCAGGTACATGTAGATGTGGGCCTCGTATTTCTTGCCAATGAGATGTTTGTCAAACCACACTTTTCACGCGGTCTTCACACAACTTTTTGAAGTTTCTAATCATCATCCATGCGAAAATGTACCTTGCCAACATTCAACATTTTACGGCGAGAACAATGCAATGAGGCCACACGGTGAATTCTCAAGGGATCAATTCAGCTCATGAACTTTCTTGGCTATTCGAAAAAAGATTTCAATGGAGCCAAGCAAGCTCTTGGTATTTAAACTAGTTGGATATCATAAAAGGCGAGGAGGAGCTAGTCGAGGCACAGCAGGGATCACATGATGGACTTTGGAGCACTCGATTGCCAAAGCATACAATTGCCATGAAACTTCGGTATTTTTCTGGACGTCGCTTAAGGGAAGGGAAGAAGGATGCATGTCAGCCCCCAGATGCGAACATTTTTCTTCATTTCAACGAACCGGATGCATCCATTTCATGCAGCTGGAGCGGGGGAGCACAGGTCGAGAATCCTGGCCACCCCCATCTTTTCGAAGTCAGAATTCTATCAGTGAAGTTTATTTTGCGACGATGGGTACCGGGTGCGGCGCAAAGAAGAAGAAAAAGAAAGCAAGAACTCTTTGATATCTGATCCTGAGCTCTGTTCGATGGTCAGGTAGGCAATCCCTTCGCTTCAAAAAACAATGTGGGATTTTTTAGCGCTCAGCTTTAAGAGGGAAAAAAAGAGAAGGAAGTATCCGTTTCCAACAAACTCAGACTCTCCTTCAAAGATACGATAGAGAAAGAGAAAAAATAAGCACTAATATAATTCAATAACGATTTTTGAAGAACAAGGGAAGATGATTGCCGAATAGCCTCTTGGTTTTTTACGTGCACAAGGCTGGCCTCGTCATGGGAATGAAACACAACCCAGTGCTAAACTTCCCATCCGAAATAAAAAGAAGAAAATACTTAAGTAATTAAAACCAGCATTTGATAACAAAATTTCCTTGATTCACGGCAATCGCGTACCCAGTTTTCCGGCAGTCAATCTGATTAGACATGGAAAAAACGGCTCACCACTTCGGATATTTCTCGTAGAGTATCCACCACCTGCCGTTGATAGCCTCTAACTAAATCACAGGCCTACGTAAGTTCCTAATATTTTTCTATCTCATGGTAGGATAAATTCTCTCACTAAAATCCTAATTTAAAAAAAATGATATGTAACGAAAGTGGTGATGGGAAATGCTAAGGCTGCACCTTATCATATGAGCAGCCCTGCTGGAAGAGCACGTTATGATTTAGCGTGGGCTCGTGCATAATTAATTATATTAATGTCTGGAGGTCCACTTCGGCTGTTGGGTTCCCCAGTTCAATAGGAACGGCAACTCGACTCCACTTGCTGATTTCTCAGAGGTTGGGAATATCAACTTTAGAGGAAGAGGGTTGGTTGTTCGAAATCCTTTCGAATTGAAAATGCTCATATGAAGAGGTCCCAAACCTAGAATAGCAAAAAACATCAAATAATACCAGAGAATCAACCATAGACTGGGTATACACAAGGTCTTAAGTAATCTTTTTATTTTATTTTGCAAATCAAGTCCTTGAAAAATTATTCCGAGCCTAATCAAGAACCAAGGGCCGAAGAGATCATGCCAAAGGCTGTGTGCAAACAAACCATGCCCCTCAAGACATACTAAACCAAGTTCTCTATTCTGTGCCCTTGGAGAGGCGGTGGGTGATGAGAGCTCACGAAATTTCCAAGCGTCATCGCCCGCCTCCCTAGTCTTGGTGCGAGACTCTTGAGTTTCTTGGTTGCCAAAAATCGAGTTCTGAATTTGACCCCCAGACGCGATCACCATCAGCTGCAGCCCGCTTGGCAAGAAAACCAGCGCTTCGGGCGTGACAGGATCTTCTCGGGTCAACCTCCTAGACGGAAGGAACTGGGGGGGAAAGGATATCATCGTTTGATTGACCTGCTAGGTCCTGCTGAGGTCTCGTCCCTCGTCGTGGAAAGGAACATCAATAACGGTCGTCGGGGAGATCGAGTACATATTATTGTCTCATCTGTGGTGTCGTTGCAGGGACCGCATCTAGCTAGATGTTCGCAAGTAGAAGTTATTAGCGATTTGGTACCGGGCTAGCGATTAAGCTATATTTTAAACTTAACGACTGAGAATAAGAAATATTTATGCAGCTGAAGGTCGGTCCCGAGTAAGATATATCCAGTATGGATTGGGAACGGAACATACATGTATGTACAATGTACAATTTACCGTTCGTTCACATGGCATGAACCCATCTGCATGAAACCCTCCCAAACAGAGCTGATCAGCTAATTGGAAGCTAAATTCGAATTAATTCATGGTTCCGGGACTGATTAGCTTTTCGAACCAACCCTCCTACCCTCCGAACAAGCTCAAAATATATAAGCCTGAAGAGAACACCCTCCTTCTCAGGACGACTTTCGTTTCTCTTAACCTTTTTTTTTATCACGCCTTTTCGCGGCAGAAGTAGACGGAGGCCCTTTCCATTCTGGTGTTGAGTCACTGAAGATAGATTCTAAGCAGGATTCGAATTGATAGAAAGGTAACCCTCAGCGTACCTGCTTCCTGCACCCGTGCCAAACCGAGCGCCCTCAGTACAACCAAGAACCCGGCACAATGGCGTCTACGACAGCGGCCGCGCCTGCCTCGACGAAAGTCGCTGAGCAGTCGGGTATCCTTGGCGGTGCAAACCCATCGATCTATAATCCCAATGATCCCATCATCGTCTTTATCGTGCAGGTATTTATACGCAAACTCAAAATGACAAATTTGCGATATCTTAGATCTAGACGAAATACTAACACGCGAATTATAATTATAGGTTTTCTTGATCGTGGTAATATGTCGTCTGTTACACTGGCCACTGTCCAAGTTAAAGCAGCCGCGAGTTATCTCAGAAGTCATTGGTGGTATCATATTGGGTACGATGAAGAACCTCACCCAGTTCGTGATAAATGGAATACCAAAACTGATCACAAAATATCTCTTAATATACAGGTCCTACGGTGCTGGGTAGAATACCTGGCTTCACGGATCACATCTTCCCAGCAGCTGCGATGCCCAATCTCAATCTCGTCGCCACTCTCGGTCTCGTCTTGTTTCTATTTTTGGTATGACGATCGTTGTCTGGTTGTAGATGCACGAGCGCGAGATACTAATAATACAATCTCTAAAAGGTCGGTCTCGAAGTTGACTTCCGCGTTATGCTTGAAAATTGGCAGGTTGCCGCTGGTGTCGGTGCTTTGGGCATGGCCCTACCTTTTGGTTTTGGTTCGTACCACCTTTACACTAGTCTGGGGGCTTTTACGCTAGTCTCGGGCTTTTACACATTGAAAGAATCTAGCTGACAGTTTCATGCAATTAGGCGCTGCGATTTCATACGGTTTGTACCACGAATTCGGTTCCGACCCAGGCGTCAACCAGGGTGTCAACTTTGGCGTTTTCCTCCTCTTCTGTGGTGTCGCCTTCAGTATCACCGTAAGGCCGAGCTCTTCGTCTACTGCGCAATCACCACTCTCTGAAGCTTGCTAACGAATTTATTGTAACAGGCCTTCCCAGTCTTGTGTCGTATCCTTACAGAACTCAAACTTTTGGGAACCAATGTTGGTCTCATCGTTCTTGCCGCTGGTGTGACCAACGACGTCGTCGGATGGATCCTCCTCGCCTTGACTGTTGCTCTTGTTAACGCCGGCTCCGGTGTCACGGCTGTATACGTCCTCTTGGTCGCTGTAGGATATGTCCTCTTCCTCTTCTTCGCTATCAAGCCGGTATTCCACTGGTACCTTCGCAAAACCGGTAATTTCGGTAGCAACGGACCCAGTCAGCTTGCCCTCACCATCACCCTATTGCTGGTTTTGGCTTCCGCCTGGTTTGCCGATGTCATTGGTATCCACCCCATTTTTGGAGGATTTGTCGTCGGCCTCGTAAGTTTTGCCAATGGTCCTTTCAATCTCTTACCAAAAAAAAAAGAACAAAATAGAATAAAACACTAAGATGTATAATAGATTTGCCCTCATGAAGGCGGTTTTGCGGTTGCCGTCGCTGAGAAGATTGAAGATCTGATCACGGTTCTCTTCCTTCCACTGTACTTCACCTACTCCGGTCTCAGGACCAATATTGGCCTTTTGAACTCTGGAATCGTCTGGGCCTACGTCGTCGGTGTTATCGCTATTGCCTTAATCGCAAAGATCACGGGAGGAACTCTTGCAGCCAGATTCTTCAAGCTCCGATGGAGAGAATCTTTCACTGTTGGTGTTTTGATGTCCTGCAAGGGTCTCGTCGAACTCATCGTCTTGAATATTGGTCTTACTGCGGGTATCCTTTCCCAGCGCACATTCACCATCTTCGTTGTCATGGCACTCGTTACCACTTTCGCTACAACTCCTTTGGTCACTTACTTGTACCCAGAGTGGTATCAGAGGAAGTGTGCAGCTTGGAGGGCAGGTAAAATCAACTGGGATGGCTCTCCAGCTTCAGGATACTCCGAAGACGACGATGCCGACGCCAAGACGAAGACTTCTATCAACAGGCTCACCGTTCTCCTTCGTCTTGACAGTTTGCCTAGTTTGATGGCTTTGATCTCGGTCCTCAAGGGAGAAAATGAGAAAATGCCAGCTGTTGTCCATAAATCGAAGAAGGGTGAGGGAGAATCAAAGAGCGACGACATTGTAGGCTCTGTGCCCCCATCCCAGAGATTCGAAGTTCACGGTCTTCGTCTACGAGAACTTGGCGAACGTACTTCCGCCGTCATGCGTGTTGCTGAAGAGCACGAATTCGCAGAGCGAGATCCTGTTGTCAGCACCTTCAAAGCTTTCGGTAGACTCAATAACCTTGCCTGCGCCGCTGGTCTATCCATCGTCCCGGAGACTTCCTTTTCCAGCGTTCTGGCTGACCGTGCCAAAGACGCATCTTCTGATCTCTTGGTCGTTCCATGGAGTGAAACCGGTCAAATCAGTGACAATTATGATCAAACAATGGACAGCAAAGAGCATCGTTTCGAATCCGGCCCTTACGTTAACTTTATGAGCTATCTCGTTCAGGAAGCCACCACCAAGGTTGCTATCTTTATCAATCGCGGATTTGGCGGCGTCAACCGTGACCGTGGCGAACGACGTGGTGGTGCCGGCGGTCGCAGCAGCATCATATCCGCAGGAGTCTCTCGTGTCAGAACCGGTGTCGAAGCATCAGCAACACTCCCAATCCTCGACCCATCTCACCACATCTTCTTTCCCTTCATTGGTGGTGATGATGACCGTGCTGCTCTCCGTTTTGTCCTCCAACTTGTCAAGAACACCAAAGTCACCGCTACCATTGTCCAGATCTCGAACACAGCCGCTTCCAATACCGCCACCACATCCCAAGCCGAGCCCTCGTCTTCTAACGCATCCACCGAGGAAGATGCTGCCTTTTACCTCCAAATCGCCGCTTCCCTTCCCAGCGAACTCTCCTCGCGTGTCGTTTTCGAGACTCTTGAAACAGCCCAGCCGATTGAAACCATTGTCAGCCGTGCGAAGCAGGAAGTCGGAACCTCGCTTAAGAATGCTGGGGATCTCGTCGTCGTTGGTCGCGTGCATGCGCACTCCCAGAACTACGAATCCCAGATCGCTGGCATCACCGCCGAAAACGCCCCACATGTTGCCGCTGACACCAGAAAGGTCATTGGAAACGTCGCCGGGGCGATTCTCGTTGCCCAAGTCCGCGCTTCTGTTTTGGTTTACAAGGCTTCTTGATTAATCTTGGTTTGAGGGCGCTCGTTTCTTCTATAAGGAGGAGAGAGAAAAAAAAAGTTTACTTTCGTTTTTTGTGCACTGTCATTATGTTGGAAGTTTGGGACTGATCGATTGATCGGGTTACCTTTTTTTATATACAAATAATAATCAAAATCAAAAAAGGGAGTTACATTCCTTAATTAAAAAGAAAAGGAGAATGAGGGGCGGGATGGGATGGGAACTCTAGTGGGGTTTTATAGTTTGAGTAACTTTGTTGTTGTATGGTTGTATTGTTACGGACAGGACACAGGATTACTGCTTCCTTTTCTTTCTTTCTTTCTTTGGTTTTTCCGGACATTGTTTTTACAAGGGCATATGGTATAATGATATCACGTTCGTTGTGGGAGTTTTATATACTATGGTATCAATTTAAGTACTTGATTAGTATTTCGATATTATTTCTTGAGATATACACTGCCAATATAATTGTCTCGTAAACCAATATAAGTACTACGTAGATGTGAACAAGATGCAAGAATGACTCTCTACAAATGTGAACGATAAGTAAGGTAAAGCTCCTATTTTCTTATTACCTAGTATTGTATTATACAAATACCACTTTCCGCCGCAGACCCCAGGAGTAAAAAGTCTACGCAGAACAAAAACTAAGCTCCGTTCCTAGACCGCCACTTTAAATATATATTAATAGTGACGTGGGAATACCCATAAAACCAAATATATACCCAAACACCATATTTTCCGCTCCAGGCCCCAAGAGGGACCATGGAACTACAGATAACACCCACACAAAAGATGAAAAAATAAAATAAAAAAAATAGTATACATGATTAAAGGGATATATATAATCTTTAAACTAAGTATTAACACATGAAAGAATCGAAAGGGGTCCCATGTTATGTATACCCCCACTGGGGCCCAAGTAGAAGGGTAACGTCAGTCATGCACAGGCCATGATGATCTATATATGCATGTAGACCTGTGCATATATGATCCCAGGACAGCCGTAACATGAACTGCAAAAACCAATATGAGCAAAAGAAAGGATAAGATAACAAATCAGAAACGAGAGAAGGGGTGTTTATATATATATATATATATAT
>LDDX01000085.1:0-66819 GCA_012184315.1 Arthrobotrys entomopaga | reverse complement strand
TGTCTTTATTTTCAATAAATAAATAATTAAGATAAATCAGTGTTTTGTTTTTATCTTTTCAAATATTAGATAAAGTATTTAATAAAATATTTCTTTTATTATTATTAATTTTTTTATTAGAATTTTTTTCAACTAATCTTTTATAATAGAATCTAATTTATTTTTCAGTTGCTAAAATTCCCTCCAAGATTTTAATTCTAACTTAGTCCCGCTTATATTTTGAAACTAGTAGTAATTTAAGAATTTTATAAATTTGAGTACCAAAGATATATTACAAAGCTTAGGAACTGGTAAATATAAATAATAATTGGGTGAATAGTTGGAAGATTAAACTAAAACTTAATCCTAATAATATAATAAAAGTAATAATTAAAAATCCAAAAAACTTATTAAAAATAAAAGAGATTGGGCAAATTTGCAATTTCTACTGTTGTTTCAATTAATTATTTACAGTATCCAGTTTAGGTCTAATTAGTATACTCCAAACTATATCATTACTTTTATTCTTTTTCATACTAGCTGTATTAGCAGAACTATTAGACGGAAATTATAATTTAGTAAAATTAGTAGTTGTCAAATCCACTTAATAAATTTTGGATACTGGATCTATAAATATGTTATTAAATGTATATAGGCGTAATATATTTAAATTAGTGGTAACAAAAAAGCTTTCACTGGAAAAGCTTTTTAATAATTAGATTAAAAAATAAGTAGCAGATTTTAACCTTATATTTATAATATATTTAACTTAGTAATATCAAAGAGAAGACTAAGATCTATAAAGTACTAACTAGTCTGATTCTATTTATATTATATATAAAAATATATCAAAATACTAAGATTCTAGCAAATTTGGACTAATTTTTGTAGGGATTAAATTAACGAAGCTTTAGCTATAGGAAGGCTGTATAATGTAAAACTAAAGAAAAAAAATAGATTGGTTGTGTAAATATATTCACTCTATATAAACTGCATTAGAAATGTAATTATACTACTAACACTTGTAATAATATAAAGTGGAAGAAAAGGGGTTGTGATCTCATATATTAACTAACTACAATATAAGATGAAAAGAAAAAGAAAAGAAGAATTTTAATTTAAATTAAAAACCTAAAGTATAACTTAGAAAACCCAAAGGAAACCTAATAATAAACTAATAATAGTAGTAAGATTGGATTGGTGCGCAGAAACAGACCAACAGGGCCTGTGTCACGTGAACGGCTCACAGTATGGTTGCACAGACTTGTTGGTTGCTATAACCTCGGAATATGGTATATATCAAGCTCAAGCCCTCGCGAGACCATGGGACAGGCCTAGCTCTCGAAAACCCCTCCACCCACCCCCCTGGCTTCTATGATTCCCCACCGCTCAAATACGCAGAGTGGGAAAAGGTGCATTATGCGGAAATACGTATATCCATGTACACGTAGCGTTCGTTGTCCATGCCTCAGTCTCAGCCTCAGACAGCGACTCAGAATACGCCAAATTTTTTGCACAAGTTTACAAACGGTACTGTGCAATGCATCTGAAACGTAGGCTTTTTCTTTTTTTTTTTTTTTTTTTTTTTTTTTTTTTTTGGTTTGCAAGCTAAGATGCCTCGGAAGGAATCAAAGCAGCCTATATTTTCGGATTCACTAGCTTGGGGTGAACCAGTTATTCCTGCACGTATGGTATATTTGAATACTGCGCAAGGGGCCACTAGCACTGAGTTGTCAACTTTTTTTGAATTCGTCAAGAAATATTGCAACATCTGGCAAAAAACGCAGGACGAGAAGAAGGTGATATTTGGCAGGCATCATATATTATAGGTCACCCGACATGAAAAAAAAAAATACATTAAATACCAAATATTTGCGTCATATCCCGGTCTCGAATGAGTCTAATACTTTAGAAAATAAGTTTGTAGTATACTTGCGTATACTTAATTATCGATAATTGATTTTTTGGCACACCTCGTACTTGAAACATGACAATTTGCCGCCAAGACACCTGAAACACTAAGAAATCCGGCATGGAATCCTTTCTTGACAACAAAGCTGCATTCCCAGCCCGTGTTTATGAGCGGAAATTATTTTGAAAAAAAATGCGAGCTTGCTAAATGGGTGCTATTTATATAATAAGGATTCCTATAGCTAAGTATCTATCTGATTGCAGTGTACTTTTTTACGATTCGTTCTAGCCTTGGTGGCACTTGACGGGTTGGTTTTAGGGTTTCGGGTCCGTTAATTGTGTAGCTAGCGAGCTCGGGGATAACTAGTATACAAGACACGGGTCTCGTCGTATGTTAATAATACTTTAGCATGCTCTGTTTACATTTTTTATTCCCCATGGCTTTCAATCTTTTTTCTGTACGCCTCTGCATTATATTTACTGGGTATCCAGTATAAAACTGTGGATAATCGGCGTATACTTCCACTTTGCCCGGATTGTTTCCCCCCAAACCTGATCGATCGGTTTATATACCTCTCAACTCGACCTCGTCTTTTAACTTTTATCTATACTCGGAGTCATAGATATTATCATTATGGAAGACATATTTGACCGAAGGGTTGTGGATTATCCCTCCTCTCGACCTACCGTCGATACTCGAAATCGCCTTAGAAGGTCTAGAAGATCTAGAAGAATATCTCGTATGAGCTTCATGAGCTTTGAGACGACAGAGTCAGCACCCCCGCCTTACAACTATCTCGAATGGATCCTCTTTTGTTCTCCACATATATCACCACGCTTTATCGGTCTCTTATCTATCGATGATGTTGTCTCTCTTGCTCAAGTGTGTCGTAGCTGGAGACACTTCCTAGTTCCTGGTAATTATTATAACACCTACGAGTCCATACAAACTTGATCCACATCTTCTAATATCGTTCTTTTATATTAGCTTTCCGAAATCAATTCTCTTCAATTATCAATATGGAGTACGAATGGCATCCCCTCGTCACATCCCTCGTCGCGAGGGTCTTACCGACCGCACAACCAAACGAATCCGAATTGTCAGAAATGATACCGTATACCCGCTACCCACTCGACCAAGGCAGCGAAGAGAGTCGTCGAGGGTTCAGTATATTCAAATTAATCAAAGTCTTTCGAAACGAATACTTTACCGCACTCTCAACCGTGGATCTCGACGGGACAAGGCTTAACGCATACACGGGTAATCTGAAATGGATATACCATTGTACGAATTTAGAAAAACTGAGCGTCCGACGGTGTTCTGGAGTTCGACTGGAGGATCTCGCGAGTATACTCCTTCTACACGACAATGACGAGAGCGGATATCGACCTGACACTAGAGTCTACGATTATCGACGGTTGAGGTCTAAAAGGAGCTTGCATGTTTCGAAACAGCTTCGGAAGGTTTACTTTTGGGGTATAGAGGGTACCCAACGCATGGCATGGTCACATTTTGAAGACGGCGATAACGACAACGACTGGAACAGGAGGAAACTTGAAGTTTTATGTCGGAAGATGATGAAGGTTTACGACACCGATGTACGGTTTTGTACCGGTTTCGATACCGACCGACAGGAGGAAATGTACTATGAGCGGAACCATCGGAGAGGGCCACACTATCGGGTCCTATTCTCAGCTATCGAAACATGCGGTATCTGTCATAGAGTCCGACAGCGACGGTGTCGAACTTGCAGACCGAGAGTTATCAGCTGCGAGCGATGTTTGGGGTTCGTATGTTCGGATTGTTTGGTCGTCAAACCGATACCGGATTTCAGAGATACTTCGATGCCGGAACCGAATATGCTGTCGGTAAGGTGTGACCACAACTACTCCTGTATTACGGATAACTGTCCGCATTATATCCATCCGGGATGTATACCCCAAGAGATGTGGATATGGGGACAGGGTAATTTGTTGGCGACGTCGATATTTGAGCTCTACGCTCGTGAGTTCTATAAGAGAGCTGAGTCTAAATCGAGGGTTGGATACCAGGATCACGGACTTGGGACCTCCTGGTTGAGATCCAACTTGCCTTGGCTCTTTTAGATTAAGAGGCAGATTATCATGTTTTTGAGGACAGGGGCTTTGAAAACCATCAGTCTGGATACTGTTTGGCGAGCGGCCGCTTTATGATATTGATATATCTCTTTCATTCTTTTTTCGTTTTGAATTTTCTTAGCGGGCGTGCAGTTTTATTTCACTTATAGTAATTTATTAATATGCATGTATGATTGTCAGTAGTTAGTTGGATTGTACAAAACACCGAAGCCAAGTGCGTGGTGTGTGTACCAAATCTTCACTGCATTCCAACCAAAACCAATCTAAACTCCGGACATATTGAATGTCAGGGTTCTATTATTCTTGAATGTCTTCAAAGTATTCGATACAAACTCGTAACGCATCAATAAATTTTATTTACAAAAATATGCCACCATTATCGCTCCCACATTCAAAAAATTATGACTATCCGTTCACCAATGAAACACCGAGAAATATCACATTTTGACCATCTAGTTGTCCCCGAGCTATATTAATACTCGATGTCAATCCTTCCGGCTACCATCCAAGATAATATTTCTCTTCATCCGCTAAATCTTCAAAAGAAGGATTTGTAGTGCTGCTAGATTGGTGAAATGATGTGATTCTCCTCTCCGATCTTGTGTGGTTGTTGAACCTTGGGATCGGATTTCTATTACCCTCCGAAGTACCTTTTGTGATTGAATTTACCACACTGTCATTTTGAACTGACTGTATGACAGGTCTAGGGCACACCATTTTGATTTGTGGTGTAGGGTTCGTCGTATATTCTTTTAGGTTGTTGGTGCTTCGGCGATTCGGAGATTCGGTAAAAATTAAATAAACACGATGACGAAATTAATGCCTACTATCATTACTTGAAACTAGAACTCATAAATCTCGATTCAGAATATACTTACTCTGTGTAGGATATGGAATCGGTGTATGAAGTATCAACCTTATGAATATTTATATGTCTTTGAAATTTTGTGTTTTAGTGATGTTGGGAAGGTTAAATTCCACTTTCTTCGGCCTTTGAAAACAAAAACCTCTTCTTCTCTGTAAACAAGATATTTAGTTGATTGAATTACTTTCTGGCTCATACCCTCAGATATATACCAAAAAACAAAAATGAACTTCATGACTTGGCAGATATTTGGGTCACAAAATACCTATACGAAATACTGACGAAGACACAAAGTATGTCAGATCCTACCCTCACTAGCTCAAAATTCTTGACAATTAAACTAAAAAACCCTAATCTCCATAGAAAAGCGCGGCCAGATGCAATATTGTTTCAGATGAGGTGGTACTGAAAGAAAAAGGTCATAATAATGCTGTATTATAGATACCCTTCCGAATGCCACAACAGCCTGCAACGCGGTTGAATTGGGAAAAGATGCATACTTGGGCGTTTGGTTATGAAATTGGATGCGAAAAAGGATTTTGGCCCACAAGTTCACATTTGGGTTGAAATTTCAAGGCAGGGCTTACTCGTTTTAGAAAGTTCCGCATCCTCGAATTTTGTTTTGCATGAGGTGTTTCGTAGGCGCTCTCAGATCGAGCGGTTTGCCTCCCGAGCTCCCATTCGCAGTGGTTCTATAGAACTCGGAAGCCTGTTTCTTTTTTTGCTCTTTTTTCTTTTTTTGCAAAATTTAATCTTTGGATCGTCCTTTCCATCTAATATCGATTTAGGCCGAGTAGCCGCGACAATGATGATATGATGAGGTAGTATACACCTGTTGACAGAGAAAATAAGCAATGATTGGGATCTCATGATCTCTAGCCGGTTCCGATTTCAGAGCTAGTCTATAGTACTTTTATTAACATGTGTAATAAACGGTTTAGGTATTAGCGACCAGTCTAAATTATCACTAACCACTGGGGAAGACTGGTCCGAATTCCGTCTCACGACGGATCTTTCCAACGCAGCTCCAAGCGAGAAATCAGAGTAAGTTAGCGAATTCCGAAGATGTACTACTACGGTGGAGATTCAGGCTTCGACAACATAAAATCTTGCGTTTTTAAACCCTTTATTTGGAGTAATATGCTGAAGCTAGCTTTGAACTTCATGTTGTCTGGCGACCGAGACCAGCTTTGCTGAGAAATTATACTTTATGAGCAGCGAGGTTGACGGCGCTCCCCTCTCTGTCAGCTCTTTCGACATTTTGTAATGAACTCACGACTTTGAAATATTCTAAAAGTGTCATTTTTTGATGTCTGTTTGTTTGTCTCTTATGCAAGCTGCAGATTCTTTCCAGATCTAGTACTTCCATTCGTGACTGCGGGACACATCCGATGGTTTTCTCCGCTTTTTCAGATTACACTAGTACCAAAACTGCAGAGTTCTCTAGCTAGATCTCCGACTTTTTACGTAACTTTCTATCAGTTGAAAATACTCACCGTAGAGAGTTTAGGATCATCAGGGAGCTATGTTAGTACTAAAGATCCCTCGTGGCAATTTGCTAATCGTGATATCAAGCTGTGGGGAGTTTCTTCATCATTGCATAGACCCTGAGACAACATTAGGAAGTAAGGTTAGGGCAGCTCGCATTGATGTCACCTTCCCCACAGAGATCGATCTAGGGTTTCTTACTCACGAGTCAGAAACCGGGAAATTTAGTTTTCAAAATATTAAGCTGTCAGGGCACGACATAGGTGATAATCCGATTCTAGCCGTAATACTTCTAACTTAATGGTTGGTACAAGGCTTTTCACACACTAAGATGTGTATATTCGAAATATCTAGGTGTTCGAACGTTCGATGAGGGTTGAATTCGGTGAAATTTAAAGGATCAATGTATTATATAAATTTACGCCTATTAATATAAAAATGCTCTCGTGCATCTAGGTGCAGAGCTTGATAAACAGTCGTCATCGTTTGTTTCCAATAAAGGTATGGACGAGTATGAAGCTACTTGAGTTTCGTGGTTGTAACCGTTATGAAGTTCATGTAATATCGAGCATTGGCCTATGGTTATAAGTAATCGGCGCTTTTTGACCACCTTTGCGTTGTTAGTGTGTTATTAGCATGGTACTGTAACTGCGCCACCGACCTGAAGTGTGGCACCCAAAGTGGCTGAGCTCTAATATAGGACTTATATATTTCGCCGAAAAGTAGACCAGTTTGTTGGAACAAAAAGAGAAGGACGCAATAGCATATAGACAGGTAACAGAAATTTATTAAAATTAGTAGTCATGATTAAATGTACATGTGTAAAAAAAGATTCGTGTCTATCTACTATATAATTCCATAATTTCATCATTATTTCGGTGGCGTCGGTTTTGGCGCCGGTACGACCACCGTCACAAACACCACATGGGGACCTCCCTCTTTCTTCGGCTTCTCTTTCTTAGTACCGGTAATAGCGGCAACCTGGTTGAGATACTCGCCTCTTGTGTATCTCATACACTGACCGTGCTCGCGATAGTACATGTAATCATTCTTCTTGATATCCTTTCCAACGATGTTCTTGAAATCGGACGATCTGTAACATCGTACCTCTTCTTTTTTGGGAGAATCGAACCAAAAGTTGCCAGAGGTAGCACAGGACGAGTATGCCTCCAATCCCATGACGTGGCAAGCACTAGGTTCCTTAAGGGTGACGAAAGACCAGCCTGACTGGGTGAGGTTTTTGGCGAAAGCATAGGGTAGTTCTATTGAACCTAGAGATGCACCAGTTTCGATGAACTTTTTAGTGCTGAACATGGTTGCTGAAAATTCGAATCGACCAATGTCTGGCATAGAGGCCAGGCAAAACTTATCCTCATTCTGGAGAAAATGTTAGTACGGTACAAAAAGCGTGAAACTTAAAATGAATTCTTACCCCGATAAACCTCGAGCACCTTTGATGATAAGGCATGAACTTGGCTGCTTTTTTCTCAGGGGTTAATTCATCATCACCATCATCCCCTTGGATAGCCTTGGTGGCATATTCTATGGTGTGCTTCGATTGGATTTTGAGAGAGTAGATATCAGCAGGTTCAGTGCCGTTAACGATCGCGTCGAAAGAGGTGGGATGGTAAGAGTCGCTGCCTTGAGCATACAACAAATACGTCGCATTGCCGCATTGAGGATCAAAAGTTGAAAGCTCTGACATGATCTTATCAAACCCAGCATATCCAGATTCGGGTTTTCTACCTTCGTTTCTCAAATGCCCGGGAAGGTCGAAGAAGCTAATCCTCGAGTCAAAAGCGTTCAATAGAAACTTGGCAACGAAATCTGATCGATCGCTTTCGAATATGATTGCTCTCCAATTTGGATTGTTCTGCTTTTGCAAAGAACGAACCATAACTTCGAGGTTGTGAATTTGTTCTGTCTGGTGCCACTTGTGAGCGTGAACAATAACGCACACGTCAGCCGTCGTTATATTTTGAACCGCAGCGATCTCCTTATTCACTTTCATACGTTGTGCAAGATATTCGTGTCGCCACAAATGTTCTCTGTCCGATATCTCCAATGCCTGTTTCATGGCCTTTCCATATTTATCACCGAATTGCGCGGATGGTTCCAGAGCATTGCCTTCTCCCCACTCATTAAGAGCATTCACGAAGAGGAAATTTTCGGTTCCAAGAGGATTTGGGTCGGCTTTTACCGCTCGCAACAAGTCTACCATGCTGTACATCCACGTCGTAGGATGACAGGTTGGTTCTGTTTTCGCCTCTGTACCATGGCGGGGCGTTGTGTCCCAGCAAACCATCGATCCTCGGTGGAATACCCTACTGACGCGTTTCTCGAGTGGGTACTTTGACGGATCGGTGCCGCCGGACGCAGCATGAGGCATGAACTGATTGATCGCATCAGGGGGGACTTCAGACTTTCCATCAAAAGTCCATCTTGTTTCGATAATATCCAGGCCACCAAGACCCTCGTCCGCAGCCCATTGCCTCCAAGCAGCCCACATTGAACGAGCGTACTTTCCGATATGCTTCGGCTTGTATACTATGAATTGCAAACGTCCGTCTGATCGGATGTACTGAGGCGAGCGGAAAAATGGAAGCAACCAGTCAAAGTGCTTTCTCCAGTCTTCGAGCGTGCCGTAGTCTTGGGAAATGAAAGTATCGGTGCTGTCGCGACCGTCCCACCGCGAAGTCCATGGCTCGTTTGCCCAGCTGAGCATGAAGGGAATATTAGGCTCTCCATCGAGAAGCATCTGGCTGATGATGCCATCCATTACTGGTCGGCCACCAAACCAGTAGTGGTGGAAAGCGACGCCATAGAAGCCGCTATCGCGAAGATACTGTCCTTGCCGTCGTCTCGTGGAGAGCTCAAGCCCATCGTAATAGCCGATAGAAGGGTGCGGTCTAATTGTTTCCAGGCCAAAAGTGTTGTGAGTCGTTCTTTGCACGTTGTCCCATTCGGTCCAATTTAAGCCCCAGATGTTGTCGTTCTCAGGGATAGCGTAGAACTGTGGGAAAACATAGGCGATGGGCTTGACGGAATATCCATTCCACGTGTTATGCGAGTATTCGGTAGAGCCTTTAGATTCTGATGATGGTGAGCCGGTGAGTGACGATAGATGTAATTCTTTGTAGAACATTGACGCCGGCCGCCGGAATAGTATGAGGGAGTTGATAAGAATAAGCCAAACACAAATGAATGCGGTCAGCTTTATCGCGAGTGATTTTCTCAATCGAAGGCCCCTAGATAACTCGCGAAAGGATTAGAATCAACATGGAAGCAAAAACAAGCGAAGTTGGTCGCAAGTAGCGTGTCTTCGTTCGGGATATCTGGTGAGGAGACTAAGGATAACCCTCGCAACTTACTCGAAATTCCATAGCTTGCCATCTTTGGAACCGTGCGATATGACCCTTGCTAAGGCCAAAGGAGCCGATAACAATTGGGAATAGAAGCCGCCTGTGAATTGATCCTTCTCGTCTTCCATTGTCTGAGAGTGTGAACTGAAATACCACTTCTTCAGAAGAAAATGTTTTCTACTTCAAGCACATACCTGAGGGGCGTGGTGGTCCCTTTAAGATATTGTCGCACCGTCGGTAACAATGCCATTTTTAATTGTCCTCTTTCGCTACCTTGTGTGAGGAAAATAGTCGGGTGCGGCTGGGCTGAATTTTCGTCCAGGGTTCGCATGGATAGGAGAAACTACTCGACGCGAGCACCTTTCCCGACGAGCTTATCTCGAATGAAAGCAATGGCCTAGAACATATTTCAGAGGCAACTTCTAGCGTTGGCTGACATGGCTTGCAGCAGAAACACTCTTTCTGGGAAATGGATGTTGGAATCACAACATTAGCGCTATAGCCTCGATTTCAGGCGGGCTCGTGCACCATGAATGCCATTAGTCTCGGGGAATGCGATGAACTTAAAATGGACGCTTCGCCTGTGAGCTTAAGCTCTTAATCAAAGGGGTCGGTGATACAGAAACCTTGGCCGGCGCTATTGCTCCATCGGAGAATTTGGACCTCTTCAAATTTTCAAGGATATTGAGTTGGTTCCGATTCACGATGTCCAAGGGTCCATAGGACCCAAAACTACATTTTCTTGAGATGGATCTCGTTTTCTTGGGGGTGTCTTCTCTCCTTTTTTTTTTTTTTTTTTTTCAGCCGGAGAAATGCACAAAGCGCAAAAGACCAACGTTGGAGCTTTCGCCGACGCCACCAGACTAGCCCATAGACTTCTTATCTGTTTGCATCCGTCCATTTCCACATTCCCCCTAGACATTGCAGCCTGTGAGAGTTTTATTGGAAGAAAGAGACGGCGTTGGTATTTTGGTGATTCAAAGGGGCTGAAGTTGCTCGAGAGCTTTCCCGTTCAGTTTCCAAGGGATTGCATATTGATGATCCTTTGTATCCGCAGTTGCACAAGGTCCGCATGCTGCAAAATAAAGGGACCGTGTCCCCTTTTGATGTCGTTCCAGCATGATTTCTTAGCGAACTTGTTGACGGTCGGTTAAGTATTTGTATCCTTCATGATTTGGCACTCGCACCCATTCAGGATACTGTTAAATCTCCACGTTTATAGGATGGTTTTTGGATACAGCTCAATATCGAGGCGAAAGACGCTTTCAGGAATCTTCTACAGGAATCCGGTTGGATAGAAACGGTGAACGTTTCCACGCGAAGGTTGCTGGCTAAATATACCTTGCTGCGGTCTGCAGGCTCACGCTGAGAACCGGGAATATCATGTTCGACGAGGAAGGACCCCTGGTCCGGCGAGACTTCCTTGCTTTAAATTTGCTCTTATGACATCGTTCTTCTGGCCCAGCCTACGCTGTATGTAAAAATGTTAGTTTGCTCGATGCGTCCTGACGGGGGGAATGGCATGGGGTTTCGAATATATCACAAGGCCGCGACGGCACCAGTGGACTACTGCCTCGCGGCAGCCTTTCGCCGTCAGCTGGCCCAAAACGGGCAGCCTTCCAAAATATAACCTCAGCATTCCAATGACCACTTACCCAAGTAAAGTTCTTTAAGCGTTGAGACATCGATATAATTCAATTTCACCAGCGTCGTCTTTGTCCGTTGTTTCAATTTGAGGTTTAAAACTGACTAACTAAAGTTCGAAGAAGCTCGGTTGGACCTTCGTTCGCAGCAACACAGCCGTCCCACTGCGTCCAACTCTAATCGAACCCCACCAAGATAGCCATCTCCATCGCTCCGACAACAGCCTCACCGCTTCTCAGCCCTCTGTCGCCACTCTTTTATCATGTTCGCCTCGGTGTGTACTCCTGGCTCATCAATATAGCTAGACAATCTACTAAATCAACGGCTATTGTGCAGAAAAAACCCTTTACCGCCGTCTCGGTCCAAATCGAGCATCTGACTACGGAGCAATATGAGGAGAACGACCTCTCAGGAATCCCCGAGCTAATAGAAGCCGTCCGGTTGCAAGATACGGGCCCACAGGAGGCTGCTAGAGCTATCAGGAAGAAGCTGTATGTGATATCTTTGGCTACAATACTACACTGCCGTTGATTTCCACTATCACATGTGTTAGTGGGGGTGAGCGGCGATGAGATGAGCTGAGCTAACCAAATCGCTCGATATACAGCAAGTACGGCAATATCCACCGTCAAATACGAGCATTAACCGTAAGGTAGCTTTCTATCCTACAAGCCGTACACGCTTTCTAATGACTCCTAGATCCTTGACGCCCTAGTCGAAAACGCCGGAAAGCGATTCCAACGCAGTTTTGCCGACGAGCCCCTCCTCGAACGCCTTCGGATTATCGCCTCGGACTCCCTCACAGACCCGGACGTTAAGAAGAAGGCGCAAATTCTCTTCGCACAATGGGCAAATGCGTACAAAGATACCCCCGGTATGGCCGGCGTCGCCAGTCTCTACAAACAAGTACCAACGAGGCCACGTCCGAGACCCCAACCGAGACCCGTATCGCCGGAAGATGACGATACACCCACCCCTGCAGCTAGTACGAGCCGAGCCAGCCCTGCCAGCCCCAGTCGAAACCCTTACGCTAGCTCTTCCTCGCACTCGAGACACGCATCCGGCTCGAAATCTATCACGTTGGATAACCCATCCACGGGTTCTCCGATAGCTACGTTCAAGCAGCCGAAAGATAAATCTTCGAAATCTTCAAAGTCTGGTCAAAAGCGGGCTCCGTTCAATCTCGAAAAGGAAAAACCACAGATGATTCAAAATATCGCTACAGCTTCAATCGCCTCGACGAACCTGAAGAACGCGTTGAAACGGATAAACAGAGAAGTGGAAAGAGTTAGCGATAATGTCGAAGTTATAAAGAAATTTGAAGAGTGCAAGTTACTCCGACGCCAGATTTTACGGTATATCCAGTTTGTAGAGTCAGAGCAATGGCTCGGAGGTCTTATTCACGCGAATGAGGAACTGGTTGAGGCTTTAACTTTGTTTGAATTGTTGGATAAACCTCCTGGCGAGGATTCGGATAGTGAAGGAGAGTGGGAGCAAATGCCGAAGGATTTGGGAGCCGATGAAACAGCAGCCAGGTTGGGGAAACTGAAGATTGTAGGAGGGCCAGCTATGCGGCCGGGACAGGTGCCCGCTAAGAAGAGAGATTATGACAGTGATGAATTGGAAGACGCGAGTGAAGATGAGCCCGAAGAAGATCCAAATGATCCCTTCGGTGACAGTCATGCCTTGAAGACGCCGGCTGTGGAGAAAGGCGAAGTTAGATGGTGAGTGCCTAGCATACCTTTCGAATCATTTCTGATCTTACTAAAGAGATGTCTTCCAAATGTAGGGCTGTGGTCTAAATCAAAAAATTCCTCCTGAAATCCACTTTGTTGCTTTCGCCTGTGTACCTTGGTTGATATCATCCTTAAAGAATGGCGTTTTGTTTCTAGTTTTTATGGGATTTTCGTGCGTTTTTATATAATTTTTAGCTACATGTGAATAAATAAAGGAATCGATTTCTTTGGAGAGTTTGTGTTTGCTTTGTGATTACTCGGAAATGTAACAATCCACTGAGACCATAACAATCTAAAGAATATGTCTCAATTTTTATATTGGTAAAAGAACGACGACAAGACTATAAAAGAACTAGTCTCGAGGCCTAAAAGAACGTAGTCTCGGCAAACTCGTTGCAGGGAAGGTTTAAAAGTTTGCTATAGAGACTAAAAAGAAAGAGAGTCTATTCGAATCTTCAACACTCCAAATTTGTGCTCCTATCTGGTCTCGTTCCCAGACCCAACACAGAACACTGGTGCACCTCCTATCCAGGAAACGAGATCGCGATCGAGTATAGTGAGGCTATCACATCAAAGATTATAAGAGTAGTGCAAGGAATGTAAGAAATCAATAAAAAGAATATCTAATACCAAACACGCTACATACACCGGAAAACTAGATCTATAGAATTTAGTAACGATTCTCATAAGTTTTGAATCTTTATTATTGCGGGTGTTACTTTTGATTATAGTTTACAAACGAGACAAGCGTAAAAAGTTAATAAAAACATTTCTAAAATTTCTAACTGACAAAATTATTTATAAGTAGTATTATAAAAAATTTTAAAACTTAATATACACAGAAAACCCCATTTTATCTTTTATATAATACGATCTCCCATCAGTTAAAACGGTGAGGGATAACTGGTCTCGAGTCCCAGACCCACAGAGTCCACGGGATAACTCTGTGTCGCATTTCTAATCGAGCTCAGCTGTACAGTTGCTTTTTATAGGATTCTTTGTTTCTAATATTCGAAATAGGTTTCTACTAGCTACTGGTCTCGAGGTGTTGGTTTCTACTCGCGCTCGCACGGCTTCGTTTCGAAAGAATAGGGAGAAGCAGCATATGACGTTGCGCACAAGGATGCCGTACACCGGATCGAAGACCAAGCTTCTATTGCGTGAGGGACCTGATACAAAGACTAAAAATCATATCGATATCGAAACATTTTTGGAATGGCCAGCAGAAAACAAGAAAATTGCTAGCATTTGCTTCGTACGCGTAAGGAGACTATACTATAGTTACAGATATGCTGTTACGCGATGGTGCTCATCAAGAGGTTGAAGATATTGGGGATCGGATGCTGCATGAGAATACAAGGCATACTATAGTACTACTCTTATAAAACTGCTGAAAACAACCTCTGATAGCTGATTAAAGTATTGTGTAAATGAGATTTCGGTATATTCGAATATACATGCTATAGTTTTTAGGGGGGCTGCTGGCACAGCGGGGCAACCAGGATTAAGTACTTGTGATTAGAGTACCCGAGTTCTGTGAGTCCTGTAAAAAAGCATTGAATCTGCACTAGAATAAATATAAATCTGAAGGAACATTGGCATTACCGGCACCAAAAAGAAAATGAAGATGCTACACTTGAAGCCAACCTTTGACTTTAGCAAGATTTGATGCTATGTATCCCTAGGGAATGATTAATACTCCAAAGCCTCTTCAAACAACCCCGTTAATAATTCCCTCTGCCTCTCCTTCTCCCCTCTCAGATTAGGAGCTAAAACCAAAACCCTCTGCTGTGGTAGAGTCCCCTCCACTAACCCCGCGATATCCCCCCTCTCATACCCCAAAGCCTTAATCCCTCTCGGTTGATCCCCCAAATCCACCAAAAATTTGGCCAAGGCCTCACTCAATATCTCCCCGGCACTCCCCTCCTTCGCATTACAAACATCAACCCCAAACACCTCCGCGGCAGCCAAATGTCTCTGCGGGTTCGTAGGACCTGTGAACCTAAACACCGCCGGCGCGGTAACAGCAACCGATACACCGTGCGGTATGAGCGGATAATCAACCTGATATCCAGGATGTTTATAACCCTTATTCATCCCGCTTAACGGATAACTCATCCCATGACATAGATGCACTCCGGCGTTACCAAACCCAACACCGGCAAGGGTAGCAGCTAGGAGCATATTACTCTGCGCTTCTTCATCTTCCGGGTCTCGTACCACGCGAGGGAGGTATTTCACTGTCATTTTAAGTGCTTCGAAGGAGAAGACGTCGGAGATGGGGTTGGAGCCTTGGTATGCCGGACGTAGGATGGGGTTTGTCGGACGCGGGATGCGTTCGTTGAAGGGAATCGCGGTCCAGGATTCGAGAGAGTGGCAGAGGACGTCGAGACCTGATGAGGCGTGGACCGATGAAGGCATTGATTTGGTGTTTAGTGGGTCGCAGATGCCGAGGGTCGGTTTGAGGTAGCGGTGGGCTACGCCGGTTTTAGCCTTGACTGTTGTCAAATCACTTTTTTACACATAATGTCGATTGTATAATGTTAGAATCGATAGTCTAGGGGTTTTGTTTGGAGGATTTTGGGTTTGGATGGTAATTTGCGTACAATATTGCGGTACCGGTTGTTTCGCTACCGGTTCCTGCGGTTGTGGGTATACAGATGAGAGGTTTTAGAGATCTCGTGATGGGAAGACCTTTGCCTAACGGTGCGTTTACAAAGTCGAGAAAGTCGGCTTCCGGGAAGGAAGTGTAGAGGTTGACTAGCTTTGCGGTATCCATTACGGATCCACCTCCTACGGCCAGTATAGCATCAGCACCGTACTGCCTTCCATATTCAATGGCTTTTTTGACCCTAAATTATAATACAGCTTATCAATTATCTATTGGTGTGTAGAATCATGATAGATTTGTGGTATACGTACGAATAATCTTTCGGTTCTACCATGACTTGGTCGAATATATCAAATTTGACACCTTCTCGTTCTAACCCTTCGATGGCTTGTTTCATCGGGGTTAATTGGGCTACGGTTTTATCTGTGAGGACTAGGACTTTCTGAGCCTTCATGTTTGCGAAATCCATGCCGACCTCTTTTGTAGCTCCGGGACCGAAGCGAATGCTGCTGGCGGCCATTTCGAATGCATATTCCTATAATTGAATTTAGAAACCAAAATGATTATAAATATTAAATTATAACAAAATTAACGTAATTGTGTAAAGTACCTTTTGACTAGAATGATCAACCGGAGTAGCATAATTGCGGGTATTCCGTAAGATATTGGTGGCATGACGGGAGTGTTCGTGAGCGTGGTGATGTGAAGCGTCACCGTGACAAGGGCAGGCTTTATTCGTGTGGTTTATGGCGCGCATGAGGCCCAAAGCCCGGTTCCTAGCGGTCGTAGCCACCCTCGCAACAGCCATTTTGATATCTAGGCTATTAGGTGCAACTAAATGATGGGTCAAAGGTGGATTTGGCCCGGAAGAAGATGTATTTAAACCAATCTGTGAGATCCAAACCGAATTGGATCTTACTCGGACCGAGTTCCAAATCGAATGACGGACGAATGGTAGGCTAGTTCGGAACTCGACCTTCCAAAGTGGAGCTAAGTTCTAGTTGTAAATCGACAATCGGCAACGAATTGCGGGGGGGAAATACCATATGCATATTGCTTTCGGTTCGTCGCCATGGATGATGGATGACATGCAGGGGGGCTTTCTCGTACCGCGGCTCAATTTCGTTCGCACGCGTCTTTGGGCATCACGCTGCGAATTGGTCAGATCGAGGCCCCGGAAACCAATTTAAAAGGGTGAAATACATTGTCGGAGGTACTCATATATGACCTACGGGGGCCTAGTTCCCTGAAGAGTACCCGCCGCCCGGTCTCCTCAGGATACTACGGCGCAACATTCTCCCCGAACGAAAGATACTTCCCAGGGGACACTACAAGCTTTCAGCAGGTACCTCTCCGTCGCAGCAAAAGTACCTCCAAACCACTGCAGAAGTACCTCTTGGGGAGCCTAAAGGGACCACACCCCTCCATTGCAAAGTAAGTACTTACTTACTTAGTCGCGGATCCAGTTGGGGATGGATTTGGGGATTCTCGCCCCTTCGGCATCCCGCAAAAGTGGGGTGGTCTCCCGCAGTTTGGGTCCAACGCGATGGAATTGCCATACAAATTGTTAGCGATTCGCATCCCTCGTTCCCCTTCGCTTGGTCCCAACCTCGTCCGACGCACCCTTCCAACGGGGACGCCCATAATCGTGCCCGAAAAGAGTATGATCCATAGATTATATTTTATATTATTATTATTATTGGAAAGAAAATTCATGAAACACCGTTGCGCACGGTATAGCAGACCCAAATCCTGTCATGTCGAATGCATACAAAATGGCTGGAACCCGCTGGCCTAAATTCGGGCACTTTCGCCCTTTCCGCACCCTTCCAACTCGCCCTTTTCTCTTCTCTTATCTTACAGAACCTTGGAGAAGATGACTATAGATCTAGGGAAGATATAAGTAAGCTCCTCTTTGACTCTCTCTCCTCGATGAAGCTTCCTCTTCTCTGCTTCTTTCACATATTTGCCAAATTACACAATTTTTAAGGCGACATTCTTTTCACCTTCTTCCTCTTCTGTTTCTTCATCTTTCTTAACGTACACCTTCGATTTAGCTTGTCGCGTAAGAGCGCATTATAACTTTAACAAGCAAGAGTACTTTCAAGACTCTGGGGGGGTAGTCCAAAAAAACCCACTACTACCGACGAGAAGATGAACGTCAAAAGGGAGTATACTGGGGACCACACCCGTAGCTCACCGGTTGGCTATCCAGAAGGCCCAACATCGCCTCTGACACCGTTGGACCAGCTCAGTGTCGACGACTCCTCTCAACGGCCCACCCCTTCTCTCCCAGACCGGATGGACACAGAACTGTCCGCCGCCAAAACGCTTACTTCTAATGCGAATAAGTTTTTGAACGGCACCGGCGCGAACAATAGTGAAATCAGAAACATCCCTCCCTCGAACACCAACACGGGTACTTTCTCTAGAGGAGGAACGGTACCCGATAGCTCCACCATACAAGTCTACAGAAAAGCCTCCAGCATGGGTTACGATCTGCTTGGTGAAGAGATGAGGGATATGGTCACTACTATAAATCAGTTGAGAACAAAGGGTGTTGAAGATCTAGGATTGCCGTTACCTGTAAGTTTCACTCAAAACTAGTTTAGACCACATTCGAACGTTCCCCTGGCTAATATTTACTCAGAGAATCGCAGTTATTGGAAACCAGAGTGCTGGCAAGTCCTCGTTAATTGAAGCTATCAGTGGTGTAAGTACTCTTTCAATAAATCACAAAAAAAAAAAAAAAACTCTGCTAATATTATCATGCATATTACAGATCAGA
Source organism: Arthrobotrys entomopaga (assembly GCA_012184315.1). Taxonomy (NCBI): domain Eukaryota; kingdom Fungi; phylum Ascomycota; class Orbiliomycetes; order Orbiliales; family Orbiliaceae; genus Arthrobotrys; species Arthrobotrys entomopaga. Next base: position 48,317 of record LDDX01000085.1, on the reverse strand, counting down.
GTGCCTCGATTCGCTGGAACATGTACACGATGCCCGCTCGAAATTACCCTCACCGAAGACCCTTCCCCTCTCGCCCCGTGGAACTGCCAAATCTCTCTCCGCTTTCACAAAAAATACGTCAAACGAAAGAATTCAAAGGGTGATCCGTGGGAAGAAACTGCCCACCAACAGTTCAACTTTATGATCGTAAGGGATCCCGAAGACGTCGAGACGGCACTTATCAAGGCCCAACTCGCCATTCTGAACCCTTCTCGACCATGGGGTGAGTTTGTGGACATTCCGGTCACTTACACCGGACCGGCACTGGCTGGCACCGAAACAACCGAAGTCCCTTTCTCGCCGAACGTTATTTGTATGGAGATTACCGGGTATAATGTTCCCAATCTCAGCTTTATCGATTTACCTGGTATCATTCACGTCACCGAGAAGAAGGAGGAGGAGTATTTGATCAAGTTGGTCAAGAATCTTGTCGAAAGCTACATCAAGCAAGAAGACTGCTTGATTCTTTTAGCCATGACGATGAAAGGTATATCCATTCCAAGTCTCTCGTTCTTGAAAATATCATACTGATAAAATATAGACGACGCTGTCAACCAATCAGCCGCGCAAATGGCCCGTAAACTCGGCCCGAACCGCACAATCGGTGCATTGACGAAACCAGATACCGTCCTCGAAGGCGAACATGAACAGTGGATCAAAATCCTTCGCGGCAGGGAACATCGCTTGCACCACGGCTACTTTGTAACAAAGCAGCCGTCGCAGCAGCAGCTCCTCGAGCGCATAAGCCACGAACAAGCTCGCAAACATGAAGACATCTTTTTCAACAACATGGAGCCTTGGAAGACGGAACTCGCCAACATTAATGATCGGTATGTTCCCTATACCCTTATCCATCCGATCCGTAAAATCTTCTAACAACTTCGCCCTACAGCTTTGGTACCGTCAACCTTCAAAAGTACCTATCAAAGCAACTCGCTGGGTTGATCCGTATGCGCCTCCCCACAATCATCGAAAGTGTCGACAACCAGATGGCACAAGTGCAGGCGCAGCTTGACCTCCTCCCTCCACCCCCGGCTAGTAGCCTCCGCTTAGTCTTGCGCGATCTCCTCGAGAATTACTTTTACCAAATCCGTGATACGATCGATGCTCGTAGTGATAACAACGAGTTTAGCTACCAATGGCGTAAAATTGCAAAACAGCTGAAGTCCGGACTGATAGCACTCAGACCCCGCGTCAACCCTGACGAAACATCGAGCCGTTCCGCCAATTCTCCCTACTCGGCCGTCGCACGTGCCAACCATGCCGGACAAACCTCCTTCGGTAGCTTCTCATCCTCTTCTACGACCTCAACCCCATCCAAGGGCCGCAAACGCCCCGCAAGTTCCGTCGACCCACCAGATGAAGCATCCTCGGATACGTATACCAACTCTAACCCCGCCGGCCCTGCTCGTAAGAAGGTCGCGACAAACGACCCGCGCACTCCTGTCAAGAAAGTAATCTCCCTAGAAGACGATGAGATTGTTGAAACCGAATCCGCAACCGATTCGGCGCCAGAAAACGGCTCCAAACCAATGCACCTAAACGAAATCCGCGAAGTGCTCGAAATAAACATGACAGCAGGTATCCCTCAAATCGTTGACCACAAGGCCGTCGAAATCCTCTCCAAAATGCACCTACGAATGTGGGACACCCCCATCCAACTCTTCATTTCCCAGATCGATGACCTCCTCCGCAACCACGTCCTGGGAACCATGGGAAAAGTCTTCGCGCGGTACGAAAACAGTCCGATATACGCTGAAATGACCAACATTGTCGAATCCTTCCACGAATCGATAATGACCAAAATCCGAAAATGCGTACGTAAATGTTTCGAAATCGAAGCGGAGTGCGTGTACACCCAGCAAGAAATAGAATGGACAAAGGAACTATCATACTGGAGACAAGTCAACGACTCGCGTCGTAGAAAGGCCGTCGAAGAGCAAAAACTTCTCAAACAGCAACGACTTCAAGAACGACTTAACGCGTCCGGAAAGAAATCTAAAATCGAGTTGCCGGATAGAGAAGGACCCGACCCTTTCCAGCGAGAAATCGAAACAATGACCAACACTCAAGCGTATTTAGCTATCGCGAGGAAGAGGTTCGGGGATACGCTTATGATGCGGATGATTCGAACCGTGTTTGTAAAGTATACGACTCTGGGGACTTTTAGAGAGTGGGTTGAGGCTGGGCTGGATGTGAGGGATATGACGGAAGAGGAGAAGGAGAGAAAGTGTAGGGAGTTGATGGTTGAGGATCCGGGGAAGGAGAGGAGGAGGAATGAATTGATGATGCAGTTGGATGTGTTGGCGCAGGCGAAGCAGGATTTGGAGCCGTTTCAGAGAATGGGTCTTCTGTGAAAGTTTTTTATCTTCACCTTAACATTCCTTTTGGTATTATTTATTACTTTTATGATTGTCGTTTCGTTTTTTGGGAGGCGGTACGGTGGTGTGGAAAATTTTGGGGTTCGGGAACGAAACGGTTTCGAGGAGTTTTGGGTGTCAATTTTTACTTGTATTCTTTTTGTATCCTTTTTGGAGAGTTCGATGTCGACGGATGGGAAAAATTAATGATTTTTTTCAAAGGAGAATTAAAATAATCATCTAGTTAATTGACATCGCCCAGTATGATGCGATTTAGTGAATGATCAGTTCATTAATGTCTCAATTCCTCACAATATGATATAGATAACGCGCGACTCTGGAAACGGATATAGAATTCTTCAGCCGCCAGATTTTCTGTTTTTGCAATATGGGCAATAGACTAAGCTAAGAATAATATATTTTTTATATATTAGATGTGCTATAATAATTATTACTTGTGGATTTGAAGTTTATCTCAAGTAAGTTTTGGGCCAATACTAAAAGATATGAAACCTATAGCAATTGTATATATATCCAGCCGAACGCTCCTCGGATCTTCTGGTTCAACTGATTTCAATCGCCTTCTGAACTTCGCAGTCCAGAGCAAACTCTCAGAAATGATTGTAACAGTAAGATTTCGTCGAGAATTTGAAGCGCGAAGCATGAAGGATCGAATTTGCTAGCTGTGCTGCATGCCAGCTGCCGCTGAGGTATGCCCAAATCAGAAGATACCGTCCACTTGCAACACAGTCGACTCTACAAGCAAGCAAGAAAACTCCTCGATCTGTGCCAGTATAATATCGACCAATTGTATTGTAAACACAACCAAATGCCTGATTAATCCGATATTTTTTGAATTAATCATGACATCAAGGCAAATACGTTGACTGCTGCATTCATGCATGCCGCTTACGGTGTTGAATTCAAAGATGCTATTATAAGTGTAGTCCCGACACTAGCACCAATGCGGCTGTAACCCCAAAAAGCCGTAAAAGTTATCCATCAACTCTAGATTGCGAAATTTTTTTTTGAAAAAAAAAAAAAAAAAAAAAAAAAGGTTTCGTATACAAGAAAAAGTAGGTTCTGTACGACGTCGCCCAGCTTGCCCAGCAAAAACTGTCCCGACGGTCAATTACCGTAACGAGAAGTTACCTCGTATTCAGTAACCAATCAACTTAAATTGCGGATCTTATATTCCTAATACAGACCATTGCGCCATCCGACACCTTGCAGCCGACTCGCTGCCGAGAATAACAATTTGGAGTTCGGGTTCAATGGGTCAAATAATTATCGCAGTCGCGATGGTCTTTCGAACGGCTTCATACAGTTCTTGCATTGGGAATGGGATATTTTTAAGGTTAATGTAAGATAAGGTACGATAGAGATATATGAGATTAAACAACATTTTCCATAGCTTCTAGTACTTTTAATACGAGCCGCAATTGCGCGCAACTAAAATCGGCAGGACGATATTTCTTGGATACGACAAAACAAGTATTGAAGAAACCGTTTACTGAAGTTCGAACGCTCTCGTGTTTGTGAAAGGGCGACACTGCATGTGAAAGTACGTAGAAAGTTTCGAAAGCTATAAGTGAAGTTGAACTTGCACTTGGCGATGACCATTCTTGTATAATATAAATTCAGTATCTTGAGCTTGTCAGTTCGCTTTTTTTACTGCTCATCTTTACCATCATCAATCACAATCAACTAGCACTATAGTATACGTACTTCCCTCACCGATTCGCCAACTTTAACGATACATATATATATCTCGATATCAGCCATGAAGATTTCCACCACCCTCGCCGTCGCTGGTATGACACTAGGCGCTCTCGCAGCCCGAGAAGCCAACAGCCCCGAAGAGATCATTAGAGGAATTGCGAACGATCCGCAATGGAGCCGATGGCCTGCTGTCGTCGCCTGCTCCCTAGGCACCGCTTGGGGTACCGGATGGGAACAAACGGATGCGATCGTCTGGAGGGGACCCAATTGGATTAAAAAGGGCGATAAATGCACCATCACCTGGTGTAACCCCGATAACGGAAAGTGTTGGTTCGAATTGAAAGGTGACGGTGGTGGCTACAATTGGTGGCAGCAGAACTGGTACCGTGACGGCAAGAAGCTCTGTTATCCAAGACCTTGCGATCAAATGTAACGGTAGCGAGACTCCCCAAGAATACCGGTAAGGACTACACATATATAATCTTTGATTCTTTATATCTAATAGATATATAAAATAGGATAATTTAATATTCAAAATGGTTTATGCCTCCATACGGTATAAAGAACGAACACTCCTTCTAACAGGATCATATTATTTATATCCAAGTGATTTATCCATCATCTCACCCCTCATGTATATATATCTGCAAAAAAATTTGAAAATTTAATGGTATCAAGATATCGCATATCACACTAGACAAATATTCTATTAGCTTGAGATCTATATATCCCTCGTGAGGGGGATACCTGATCCCTATTCATTAGATACTGTAAACTTGTTTTCTCATCTCCTGCTTTGATTGATTATCAGGGTTGGCAGGCTGGGTTTGATATATATAAAACTATGGAGCTGTATCGTGGATGGTTATTCTCTATAAATACCTAACTGGTTTTGTTATTAATGCCACAAACCAATCAACAGTGTTGATAGATACCAAGCTTGGGGTCGCTTTTCTCCTGAGTGAAAGGCGTTCTATGTCCCTGATCAGGAAGGTCAGACGGTGTAAACGATTTCATGCAATGTAGTTTCTTTTAATTCTGACTAGTCTCGAGTCCTAGATTCACAGAATCCACATTTTAGCTATAAATGCATATTGAAATTTTACTTGACAATTTGAGGGATTCTAGAAAACCCAAGGATAATACAACATCGATGGTATAACAAAAGAAATCGAAATAAAGGTAATCATCATCGTCAGGCTCCTTTCACCATCATATTTTTTTAAAAAAATTCCTTTTACCAGAACTCAATATCTGCAACCAATTCCTCCCTAGTCTTCTTTGCATGTGTTTGAATATGCTCCTTGACACGATCCCGAAATGCAACCTCATCCCAGTGGTAGTCCAAGGTAATTATGGTACTCCTAAAAGATAGAAAGCTATTAGCGTAGCACTTTAGTTGAACCTGAGTGTTTGAGTGTTCTTACACAGGGTCTGAAACCTCTGGAACCGATAGCAGGCTCCACACCATATTTAAAAGCTGTACGTTCGAAGTATCACTTGTCCAGTTTCCTATACCATCCCGGTCAGCAGTTTCCATTAATACACCGGTCGTGGGAACCTTACTGTCAAGGATACTGTGACAAACTCTGCCATGTTTGTTCACATTTGGATGCAGTATTTCTGTAACAAAACGAACCTCAGGTGGGAAGAATGGGTAGTCATCCCCCATGTTCAAATACAACACGAATGCTCCAGTTGCGTAGGCGCTTTCGGGTGGACCTTGAAAAACAATCTTCCAAAATCCCATATTTGATTCGGAGATGAATACATCGTAAAATGGATGGGATAGGTCTGCAACTTTACGAATTTCGGACAATATTCGGGAATTTCGAATCACACCGGGTTTGTTTGCCGTGGATTGATCAGCTTGCCGTCGGCGGCTCCAAGTTGAAACGGCACTGACTCTAACGAACAAATCGGTAAGATTTTGGTGAACCTTCAACCTAGGACAGCTATCGGGTAGTATTCCTGACGACCAGCTCATATTTAGCGGACGTGGATTCTCGCGCCTCGCTGATAAACTCAACACGGGCTCCATTTCTCCGAAATCCATGGCTTCTTCCAAAGACTCCGGTTTGAATTTATACCCCCCGGTGTTATAAGACGTTCTCATCAAGTCTCCGTTGGCGTAATCCGCGTCACCGACGCAAAACGAATCGATGACAATGCCATTTTCTCTCGCCGCTATCAGAATGCTAACAGGACTAGTCTTTGAGCTTGTGTCATCGCCATCTGAAAGGCAAATGATTCTTTTTCTTGCTTTTGGGAACTTTTTGGCATGCGATTTCAACTCTCCTATCGCCTTGTACAGTGCATCCCATAATGCCGTATCACCGGATGGTTTCATTTGCATCACTTTCCCCCGAAAGTCTTCCATGACATATGTAAGTTCCTGTTTGACCTCGACTGTTGAATCGAAGGTGATGAGCCCGTAGTGGTTAGCGTAGTTGTACGCTAACGTTCTGTTGACAAAGCTCGAGAATATCTGTTGGCATACATCCATTCTCGTTAATACTGGTACACTTTTAGCACCTTTTGATCTTGGACTGCATATGTTGAGTCTGAATACCGCTGGATCTGATCGGTCAAGAGTTTTGGGTTTCGCCGAGATAAAATCAGGCTCCGGCAGCAAAGAACCCCTAGCAGAATACTCGGGGTGGTAGTAGAGCTCAAATCGCTCCCAGGGTTGATGGACAACTGTGCTGTACCGACCGTCACCCAGTTTCTTCTTTTCTCCCTCTGCGCAGAGGTGTCTAAAGGTTACATAACGTTGGGTTTGAGCATGCCATCTCCATCTTTTGAAGATAATTGACGAAATTGTTGGCGTTGTGGTGCTGTCAACCCAGTAGCCGAACTCGAATTTCGTTTTGTGATAGACCTTGTACAGATCAAATTTGCTGGACTGGTAAAGTTTGGCCTCTCGGTGTATCTTGATTGAGATCTTGGCGCCTTCGTAGAGCTCGATGTAACCATTTGGAATATATGCATTTTGCAAAGTCGTAGACGATGTTCCGGAAGTCCAAGAGGTTCTGTAGGATTTGCATTCTTGGTAGGGAACTAGCAAAGCTCCATCTAGTGTTAGAGAAAAGTTTCTCTCTTCACCTTTAAGGCCGCGGTCCGCGATTTTATAAATATCCTCTATTTTCAAAACTCGTGGAACGAGTCGCTTAAAGGTAATATTTCCTAAACTCGACCGAAAGGTGATATCGCATATGTCGATTTCGTCGTAGGTACCAAACGAAATAATCCGGCTAATAATGTCTTCTGCCTCAACCCATCTCTCCGCGGCTTGGTACATATTACTGTTGAATTTAAGCTTCTTGTGTTCGATTTTTTGGCCAGTGGATGGTGAAAGGTCCCCCAGTTGGAACCATCTTTCAATCGCTCTCCGGTCATATATCATTCCATCTGCTGCGGTGACGGGGTCTCGGAATATTGATTGTGTGATACTGCATACAAGCGCATCGGGAACGGGGTCGAATTGAACAGAGATAGTAGGGATCAGTGGTGTATTCTCCTTGTTCTTTGGACCTTTTTCACCAACAGTCCAGATCCAGTCGTCGGGAGGAGTTTTCAAGGTATCTTCGGCTGCTTTGACAAGATGGGAGGCTAGTGATTGTTTATACTCAGTTATTGTTTGGAGTTTCGCAATCAACTTGATGAGAGCTATTTTTGTTGGTTTCAAGCGGCTACTAGCTTCTCTTGCGCTGTATCTCTCCATGACCTTCTTGTTCTCTTCTATAATTGACTCGATCTCCCGTTTTGTGATATCACAAATGTAGTCAAGGATCTCATTAGCTGTTTGGCGCCATCGTGATCTAGAACCGGCTTGTACTATTGCAATGATATCTTCGAAAGATTCGTGAGAGCGAAGTAACATCAATGCCTCTTCCTTATCCGTAGCTCGATAATCTAACAGCTGTAGAAACATGGCTTCTACATCTACCTTCTCATTTAAAGGCTCTTGAGCTTTGGGAAGTGCAAATTCGTCCGGATCGTGAAAATCAGACGAGCTCTTCATGCTGTAGCTGCAATCTACCACGAACATTACCAATTCTTCGGGATCATTTTGCTTCCGACTCACTGCCAGACCGATAGCATCGAAAAATATGCCTGGATCTCCTGTAGCCTTTCGATTTTCGAGAGTTGGTTGTAATAATTGGGTAACTGCGGCGATATCAATTCTGATTTCCATTCCCAGCGCTGGTCGAAAGACCTGGAAATCTTTGCCGGCATCTGCGCAGGGAGCGCGACCGGTATACACTCCGAGATCTCCAGTCGCGTCAAAGGTCAGACAGGGCGCGGTAGCTTTTGTGAGATCGCTCGGAAGAGTGACGACGAATTTATTGGCCTCGCAAATTCCAGAGAGGTAATGAGCATCACGACTGATTCTTCGATCAAAGTCAATCCCAGCGTGGCTTGCGAAGAAACTTTCAACTTCGTCGAAATTGAAGTAGGAATATTCTCCGTATCTCCCATTCGTTAGTTTGACAATTCGATTTATGACATTCGAATCCGTGGAGACAATTGTAACATCTGGTATAGATGCCAGCGACGATCTATCGAGAAGGCCGAACTCTGTGAATACCGGGTTCTTGACAGGACTTCCCGTTGTTACATCGCAGAGATCAACAGTTTTGAAGGCGTCCATAAGTGGAAGAGGAGCAGAATCGTCCAGCGAGAGGGCCCTTGCGGTTTCCAGAATATATCCAAATAGAAATCTAGACCCTTCGAGGAGCCGTGAATCATCTTCATTTATCATTTCCGGAGAAATTATCTCCCTCAGTACCTCCAAAAAGCATTGGACGATCATCGCGGATTCTGATGGAGAAAGCGTCTTATCGCTCATCAAAGTACGGATAGCTTTCATAATTGGAAAGAACATCGTAAATTGGACGATAACCCGCAGAATGGATTCTTGGCGCACAGTTGTCATTTCGCGAGAGGTGATCATATGCGAGAATACCCGAAGTGAAGAGAGAAATGCGGACATACCGCGGCGGCTTTGGGGAGGTGAAACCAACCAATGGGATCTGAGGCTAAAGATTTCCTCTTTGCCGGTACCTTTGCGTTCTTCGGACGCTTGTTTGGCTTTAAAGGCTCTGGTAACTATATATATATCGAGAATGCCATTAATAAGCAATTCAAGGATACCTAATTCTGAGACTGTCAAGTCATAGTTTGATGTTTCCACAAGATGATCTGCGATGTATATATCCGTCTCTTCAGATGAATTTTCTTGGCAAATGGGTCGTTTGAGGTGTACCACGGCGATAGATTTCAGTTCACGAAGCAGCGATTCTGGGGTGAACACCTGGGGGAGGGGTGGGATAATATTCATATCCTTGGCCCTTCTAGAGTTTTGTGGCGTTATGACTCGTATCTTGAAAGCTACTGCAGTGCCCGTTGATGGTTTTGATGCAGTAGTTGACGGACCGCTACCAGATGAGTATCTAGCATCCTGAAGTCCGTCCATATCTGAACCAGGTGCGTGGATTCCCCCGGGGGCTGGTCTTCCTGGAATATAGCCTGGCAGTAAAGAGAAGGTATCTCCCTGTAGTAAACGGCCGGATGGTGTATCTATCCCTAGAGTTGATGAGGCCTCTGAAGAAGAAAATTTAAATGTATTAGCTGTGTGCTACATGATATATCTTATCTGGTGCTCTTGCTTACCACTGTTTACGAAAGAATTGGTATTCTCTACAAGCTCGTACTCTTCATCTGCATCGGACAAGGCTGTGTGACATGAACTCATTTCTCTTTGATAAAGTTAGCGACGATATGGCAAGATAACATGATGTTCGTATATCTTTATCTACAAACCTTCTCTCACTTTCGCCTGGTTCATTATCATCATCATCATGGTCCTTTTTATCGTTACGAGGAACATCTGGGAATTTTGAAGATGTGTCCATTTCTGATTCTTGCAAAGATCCAGAGTTGCAATCCCGAGGTAGTTCTACAACGCGTCAATTCTGTCCCAGCTGGGCCCAGGAAGGCCAGATTTAGATGATATAATTATCGAGAGATCGTTACAAGCGGAAGCGATCCTTGTTAAGATCAAGAGGGGCTCTGTTGCCTAGATGCTGGGGTGTTGCGTATATATCGGTTAACGTTAAGGATACTTGAATTCATCTATCAGCAAGACATGACTATATCTTGAAAAATAGAAGTGAGGAATAGAAACAAGGAATAGAAATAAAGCCCGGATGAAGCTAGAAGATTGGTCTAGTTGACGGGAGGTATTTCTTGAATCTTCCGAGGTGGTATACTTCCGCACCATGATTGATATTGGCAGGATATACATATATAAGTAAGTATGCAGAGCCCCGTGTTACAGAGCTTTGCGCTCAATTGCGCGCAATTGCGAGCCTCCACTTGAACCTTGCCAGCGGTACTAGCTGAGATCACAGAACAAAGCACTTATCGACGACGCATGTAATCAAGGAGATTTGTAGAATAACGTTAGACCCCAATAGCGCCCATAGCTTCAGACTATTGTACCTGATTTCATCCCAAATCCACCCGTGATATATCGATATTCGAATATTCCCATTGCGATGCATGAGTACTTCAACGCTGGGTTTGTGTTGTCTCGGAGCTCATTGCAATGCATTTAGAGTGCTATTTCGCAAATTTTGGATCAGAACAGCCATCGTCGCATGTCTCTCGAGTTCTTACTTGCAAATTCCAATCTTAGAGAGTTATTTAGCTATATATGAGAAAGTATGGCCATGCGTGTGGCTAGTATAAATCACGTGAGTAGACCAATGCAATATGGTCTCATCCACCTGATTGGGCAATTTTATGCTCGTCAACTGCTTCTTTTTATTTTATTTTATTTTATTTTTTTTTTTTTTCAAAATTGTTCCAGTGCAGTGAGTCTGAATTCACTCATGAGCCAGAAGTTACAGGGAAGCTTTGTGGAGAGTTTGGAGAAAGAGTATGGTATCACGGTCACCCGAAGAAAAGCCGTGCCACGAAATAATTGATATAATCAACTATTACCTAGCTTTTCACCACCTGGTTATTTGCACGTTGAAATTTTAAGATTTTAAATATATGGTTGAGAATGAAACCAATATAAAAATATTTTCTCTAATCAAACATCTCTCGCTTGAATATATCATTTTATGTACATTGCTGCTACTGTTACAATCTTCTTTGATTGATCGATCAATTATGATAGTTGATACCCGTTCTGCTTCAACTTTCTCCCACCCGAAGAGACAGAAACCCAGCTGTTGATCTAGCAGGAATGTGCTGGGCTAGTAGTACTAGCACCGCAGAAATCCAACCCATCTCCATACCTCATATATCCGGCAACATACTTGTTATTATTGGAGTATGTCCCGGCAATATATCGACCGCATCGACCGGTGATTTCTGCGAGATAACCACCGAACTGATTTCCCAAAACAGCCCAGTTGGCGCTATCTCTGTTGCACAAGAAGGCAACAACACGCTGGTTACCGTCGCCGCGAATGGAGTAAACGGATCTGCCGGGTGGAGTACCATTGAATCCAATGTTGTTCAACTGATTCTTGATATCAGCTACTGCTGCGTCGGTGTTTCCGGGGTTCATGTTGAAACCACAGCCGCAGAAGTAATAGTCCGGGCTGCGTTTGAGGGGAGAGCTTGGGGAAGAGGTACCGCCAACGGTAGTCAACCTAGTGTCTAGCTTTTCAGTGATGACTTTGCCGTTCTCATCGGTGTAAGTTTGGTAAACACCTTCAGAGAGATTGTTCGGAATGGCGATTGCTTTTGTACTTGCAACCGCGAGGGCGAGGACAGCGAGGACGTTGGTGAGCTGCATGGTGAATGTAATAAACAACAATGGTTTTATGTAAAGAAGAGGACTGAGAGTGGAGTGGACTGTTTTGTGAGGATGCTGAATCGAAATCGGAGGCGGTTGAGAGGCAGATTTTATAGACTTCACGGGGCTCATATCTTGGATGATTCTTGGTAGTATCAGATCATATGATCATATACACAAGACGTTTCTGGTGCCTGAGGCTTCGTGCTTCGCATCCGGTTTACGGGACAAGCCTGAGGTTTGCGGATACGAGACGAAGCATTCTGCAGGTTCTGACCCAGGAAAGGTAGTCGCGAAGCGACATTCAGAAGGTCGTAGCTCATAATTTTCCTCCGAAACTGGGATACTTCACCTTGGGCCCATGCGTACAAGAGTATCGTATGACAATATTACTGGTGTAGTACTTTTAGTCACCTTTACAAGCTTTCGGCAGACAAAGCGATACGAGGTATTGTGGGGGTGACGGGTTTATTTATGAACTACACCAGAAAGGGTGCAAGGATAAGTTCGCACTTCAGCACCACAGAATTCCCGGGTTAAGTTGCTATATAAGAACTTGGTAGAACATTTAGTACGTTTAAGGTAAAAAAGCTAGCTATCTATATTTCGGCATAATACCCGATCTGATTGTCGAATAAATTCGTGAAACCAGGCTGACAAACTATTACCCCGCCTCTTGTCCGTTCTAGTCTCGAGGTTACTATTATCTGGCTGACAAGATTGTGGTTGGGGAACTAACGATAACAAGCTTGCAAGGGCCGGGCCAACCCTTGGCCTTGACATAAAATACGATACTGCCATTTAGCGAGCTGCTGTATATGTCAATTTGACAGCTCATCCTTACTCTAGGTACAACAAGATGACTTGAAACTTACAAACATGTACGCGTAAGTCTGCTTAGGGTCTATAAATTCAAAGTTCAAATTCTATTCCTTAGAAGCATGTGCTTTCTAGTTTGGAGGAGAACTAAAATGAGGTCACCTAGGTTTGTTCCGAGATCACAGAGCTTGGCTCTTGAAATAGCTCATAACAGCTCCCAGGAAAGGATATAATTCTGTCTTGGATATTAGAGAATACGGAAGTCGACAAGTGATAGATCTTTTCTGGTCTTGTTCCATCTTTTCTTATTTCAAGTGAATGTTGCCTTAGTTGTAGGTTTCGCGTGAGCTTGGTTTTCGAGACAAGTTGTAGGGAATGATTGTTGTAAAATAGGTGTTGTCGCGTTGGCGAGAAGGACAGCAGGAATAAACGGTGGCCAACTCGAAGCGAGTCACTCACTGCAAAGATCGCGACGCCAGTTCCAATCTGATTGAGCGACAAGATCATCGACGCGACGAGCCCGACACAAACATTCTACTGTTCATTCGAAATATCCACGCCGCTACAACCCAAATCGCGAGCGTTCATACTATACTTGTCCGCATCTTACATCTCATTGCTCACAATGGCGAGCGAGCAGCGTCGGCTGCTAGAGCAGCTGGTATGAATCCCAGATACCACATCGCTGTACTTTGTCCATCCATGTTGCTAAGATTCTCGAAATTCATATAGATGGGAACATCCCGAACTCCCTCATCGACAAAGTACACCGATTCTTCCGTCTGCCGCTCCTATCTCGTCGGTACCTGTCCTCACGACCTCTTCACGAACACAAAACAAGATTTAGGTCCTTGTCCCAAACTTCACTCAGAACCGTTAAAATCCGACTATGAAGCCGACAAAGCCGCCGGGAAAGACCCCGGCTATGAATGGGACTATGCTAGGGACTTACAAAAGTATGTGGAGGAATGCAATCGTCGTATTGACGCAGCACAGAGGAGGTTGGAGAAGACTCCAGAGGAGATTATGAAAACCAACCAGCTGCTGAAGAGTATTGGCGACCTGGAGAAGAGTATCCAAGTTGGATTACAAGAGGTGGAAGTACTGGGAGAGAGCGGAAGCGTAGGGATAGCTTTGGAGGAGTACGTGAAAGTTAAAAAGCTAAAAGTGGATAAGGATGAGAAAGAGGTATTTTACTCTCCTAGTAGTATCATTGCTACCATTAAGCTAACTTGTATAAAAAACGATAATAGAGAGAGCTCAAATCTCTATCAGATACCTCGGGTCCCTCTGGCCATCAAAAATTGCAAGTTTGCGACGTATGTGGGGCATATCTTTCGAGGTTGGATAATGATAGGCGGCTGGCAGATCACTTTTACGGAAAGGTATGGGTCTTGCTTTCTTCAAATATTTGCATATATCAACTATTTATCTTTTAACACTATTGTCATACAGATGCATCTCGGCTACGCTCAAATGCGAAATAAGCTCAAAGAACTCCAAGAAGTCATTGGCAATAGGAGGCCGCCACCATCTGATGGGCCTTCAAGAGGTTCTGGTGGAGAAGGTGGCTGGGGTGGCGACAGAGGCTATGGGGATTACGGCGGTGATAGGAGGGATAGAAGAGGTGGTAGAGGGTATGGCGGAAGGCGAGGCGGGCGGTGGTAGAAAGACAATTCGTGAATTCAGGCTTCCTGAAAAAGAACTTTGAATAACATAGTAGAGGTGGCGGATATGGCGAAGTCAAGATCATCAATATATATCGTCGGCTCGATATTGGACCGGGAAGCAGCATGCGACCTGTCGGTTTCAGCGGTACGTTCTCTATGAGTTGGTCAGAATAGTCTTTGGCCCGTTATCAATGCAATGATGCAAATCGACGTATTGACGCCATTTTTGTAGAACGATACTGTTTTATATATACCAAAAAACAGTCTCTTCAAATCTTGGTGCTAACGGTAAAATCCAAAGGGGGCCTATTCCTGTGATGTCGCTAAGATACAGGAGTTCCAGTTGGAGACGATATCCGGACTGAATCTCTCCTGTATATACACTCTGCCCAAAATTGGTACTATATCTTAGATCTTGATATCGTATTACACGTTATCCATTCTTACTCACAGTAAAAGCTTCCCATACTTGATACCTCCATCTCGATATGTATTGATACCTCGATTTATTTCCATCCCTGTACGCACAGTGATTTGTTCCAATACGTAAGCACATCTTCATTGAAGCTATACCGACCCCTGCAACTTCTCGAGAAGTTGGGGTCGGTACAATTGAATTCTCTGATATAGAGGGAAGTTCAATCTCCATAGGGTCACCGCCAGAAGCTTTCCTTCATCTCCGCCGCTTCGGTTACCAGAATTTCATCGTCATACTCAGATCCAGTATAATTCGATGTAAGGAGGGTTTGCCGAGTTTACGAGACCAGCCGAGACTAGTATATAATTCACGACATACGAACTTCCGTGGAAACCTATTTTCGCGTACGCTTATTTCACATTTAGTGCCAACAAGCGAGAATAGCAAGCAGTATGCGAGACCCTTCTGCTGCTGAAGCGTCAATACAAGACTAATGCGAGACCGATCTATATAGCTCCCGTTAACCGTTTTAATTTTTAAAAAAATTAAAATGCAAGCAAACGATTTGAACCTTGTTCGCATCCCTCCGATTCAGTTTTATTAGCCGAGAACCTTAAGCGCATCCTGAGGAAAGGTATCTCCAAGTTCGTCTGGGAAAATATAGACGGTTGTCGCTCGCTTGGCAACAAGAAGCTTTACCTATTTCTCCATTTCTCGCGTAGTCGAAACCCCGAGTTCGACCGGTGAGTCTTCTGGCGGATTTTCCAATTCTCGGCGTTTTTTCTGTACATTGTTCGGCGCAACACAAACAAAGGTCTACGAGATGGGCATCTTTAAAACTGTATATAAAAAGAGGGCAGAGTTCAATCCCCAAAGTTCTGCTCACCACGGCCCAGTTGCAACTGTCTCTGTGGAGTGTCATTCGTTACATGCGCAAACGCGCCGGCGATTATATTATTATCATCTTCTTCTTCCTACTCTCCTTAAAAAACTATTCGGCCTTTGGATATAAATTTTTTTGAAAAAAAATATATATATATATATAAATTTCAAGTTAAAAATGCATTTTACTGTTTCTTCTGTAGCCGGGGCGGTGGCCATCTTGGCTAGCATTACGCAAGTTGAAGCTCATTGCCGCTTCATAAATGCATACGGGGATTACAGTCCAAAATATACCTGTCCAGCACTTGGTTTTCGTCCGGACATTCCCAGGGCCAAGTATGGCAACCAAATTCCGTGGCAGGTCGACGTGACCTGCTTTAGCTCACCGGTCGTCCCGGCTACAAAGGACTCATCCTACTACCACACCAAGAGGAAATGGTTGAGCCAGGGTTGCGGCGCCACTTTGTTTGGCATCGAAAGCTATTACAATCTTGGACCTACGACCGATGCGAATATGTGGGAGAGGAATACAAAGTATTATATGAAACCCATGGCAGCAGGAGCGCTGACGCAGGTGAAAGCCAAAACGACGGATTTCGCAAAAAAGAGTAAGCATTGCCACTTTTTTCTTCTTTTTTTTTACAAAATATTGCCCTATTATCAGTTCAATTTGCTGATACAGGTGAAATACGTATATAGATCAGATAGCCAGGGCAACTCCTGGCGGCTGGATTTCGATTGACGTATTCCAAGTCAACGACGATGGCGCGGGGCCGTTCAGATGCAGGATCGATGAAGAAGGCGACGGTTCCTCTTTCGGCGCCTGGATCGGCGGCTCGGGCAGAACAGGAATCGTATACGAAGGTGCCAATGCGGTGAAATCGTTGTATCCCGGTCGAAACGGGGAAACCCATAAACTAAAGGTGCCGATTCCCAAGAATGTGGACTGCAAAGCTCAGTATGGTAAATTGAAGAATATTTGCATCCTGCGCTGCGAAAACTATGCTGTCAACGGACCGTTCGGTGGATGTGTTCCTTTCCAGGTCATCTATCCTACGCCTCCGCCCAGCCCGCATCCTGTTGAGCCCAACCCTCCTAGCAAACCTGAAGCGACGCCGGAATACGGCGATGCTGGTTACAATGTTGGCACAGGCAACTATATTGAGAGTTACGGGGGGGATTATAAGACCAGCCAGTATACTGGAAACAAGAAGAAGAGAGGTATGGATGAGAAGGAGAAGAGGAGGATGAAGGTTTCCGCTGAAGCTGAAGCCGAAGCTGCTTAGATGAATAATATTGAAGCTTAGCTTAGTCTCGGATTAAGTTTTGTTAATTAATTAGTGTTGTGCTAAAGAAACCCAACATTAACATTTCATGCAGAAGTATTCGGTAAAGGATAGTTAGTATACACAATACATAGATTATATAAATTATTAGAAATATAAAAAATTAAATAAGTTTTTGAGACACCATGTTCAGCGAGTGAGACGCTTGTATTAGACTAAGCTAAGAGAGTTCAAAGGTGCTGGAATGGTGTGAATACCGCCGTCGCACAGCCTCAACAGCGCCAAGGCGGTACCAGTATTCATCTTGCTGTTGTTTCGACCCACTTGCCTTTATTATTGACAATAGCAGCAACGAAACGGATTAGCTGACGAATATTTGTCACAGTCAACTTCCCCGGAGACACCATAATGTTGAATTCCTACGCTCCGTACTCAAGTACCTACACTGAAAAACATCGAAAAAACGGAACAAATGCAAAGGAGCTCTTCATGTTAATTAATATTATAACCGGTTTACAGAAGCCGACAAACCCGAGCAGACATTACGTGTTTCATAAGCCTTCTTGGGATTCATTTAACAAAATAAATAAATAAATCTTTGGATCGCAATATCTCACGGCAATCGAGGCATCGCCTGCTTATTGATTACGAATGAGGCTCCTGCAAATGAAGATGAAGAAACCCTGTACGTGGGACCTAGCATGGCAGGAACGGGTACCTGGATTACGAGGCCCTTTGGATTTTTCTTCGGAAAGCTTCGAAAGGCTGTCAACTAAGGTGCCATCTCACGATCGATCGAACGAGCAAAAAGCCTATCGTCGAATGAGAATGGTCCGATGGGCTTATAAAGCCAAGCTACTTATGTATACGCATGCACCGTGAAGGTGGAAAGTATCAGCGGTGTGCAGCGCCGTTCACAATAAGTCCTCGGGCGTACCATATCCATGACCAGGATGAATGCTAAAATTGGCAGCAGTAACGATGCCCACACAAGAACCCCAGCCAATCCATTAGCTCGCCCTTTTCCACAGGGCTTTTCTCCACGCAAGATGGGTAGCGCCAGCGGACGATTGGCGATCGAGGCTGTGAAGGAGGGCACAGGCTAGCTTTCTTCGACGTGAGGATTAGATTTGTATCAGAATATGGTAGAGCAAAGGATTTTAGGCTTGGGAACAGCCAGCAGTGCACTAACGAACATATCCGAATGAGGCATGCCTTTAACTTGGTCATCTTCCTATGCATGGCTGCCTCCTTGCTTGCTCCGGTTACCGCCCCCCTCCCCCGTTCAAATCATGCATGGTGGACTGACATGGCTTATTAGCTATTTGACTATTTGTAAAGGCTCATGTTTCCGCGTCGCCCGCTTTGAGGCATCACTTCTACTCTTCCTCTCCTTCATTCGACTGAATTCTTTAAGATACCATTCTTCAGTCAATTTAATTGAGCACGAGAATCAACTTGTAGTACCTCGCAAACCGTTACATTGGAAGGTTGTACTAGTAGTTATACTAGTTATAGTTATCGCTATCGACTCATCTGACGGTTGGCGCCTGAGCTGCGAAAAGGACGGACGACCTGCCACCAACGTCATGAACAACACCTTTGCCCGTCCCATATAATTACTCAAGTACTCAAGTATAATATATAATCCGGATTAACCCCCGGTCCCGCTCCTCCAGCAAGTCTCGACACTTTCATCCTTCTCGCTCATTTGCTACATCATATATTGCCTTTACCCTAGGACAAAATGCCGGCGGACGAGGTACTCCCACGTAAGTTTTTTCCAGCAGCAGCTGAAACTCGTAGAAGCTTCTAGCTTCATCGCAACTTCAATTCCATGTGCATGTGCATGCATACTGACGCCACGTTCCCGCGTCCAGGTTTCCAGATCCGTCCCTCTGCCGACGGGGATCCATTCCACCAGACAATCCTCCACTCTCATGACTACCAACCCGCCGAACCAACATATCTCAAGACTCGCTCAAAGCATCCGGATGAGTACTCTATCGCCCTCCTCGATGCCTACATTCCCGACATCCTCTTTGCACAGGTCGTCGCCCGTCCCACGATCTCCACCCCTTCTCTCTCCTTGGACGAGATCCGACGTCAGAACAACGGTGGTGCGCCAACATTACCCACCATCACACTCCCGACGCAGTTCACAATTCAACTCTACAACCCGGAATCCCAGGTTACCGTCAGACACAAGACGTCAAAATGGACAGGCAGCTACTGGGAATTCACACTACCCCGCCGTTCCTTCCGACAGCCAACCGGATCCCGTCTTGACGCTCAGGTGGCCAAGAATTCCGCCCTCCCGCCAACCGATGTTTCCACGTTTCGATGGCGAAAAGACGGAGGTGTGGTTTCCAAAACCTCGTTACGCTGCACGATGCTGTCATCGGCAGCCACGTCGGGTGATAAAAATGCACGGAAGAAAGGTGGTGCCGAACCGGATATTACGGTCGCGATCATGGATAAATTCAAAGATGTCACAATCTACGAACCCTCTTTGCATCGAGTTGACGTCGAGGATAAGAAGGGTCTCGAGCTAGTGCTATTATTGACGGCATCTGTTATCGCCGATATCTACTTTATGCCGCCTTCCTCGACTTTCAACATTGGGGTGCAAACTGCCGTAAAGTCAAGCACAAGCCCGAATGTTAGACCGCAGAGACCCCTACCTACCGTTATTCCCGGTGTTGGAGCAGGCAGCGGCGGTAGAAGACGGAGTAGCAGCATCAGCCCGATATCGCCGACAGGAGGAACGCTGTTGAAGCCTCCATCGAATAATGCACCGACCGTCGTCAACAATGGCGTACTACGGGACACCGCCGCCCTCCAGCGACAACAAGTCGCGGAAAGCAGAAGACGCGCCGAAGAAGAACAGCGACGTGCAAGAGAGACGGCGAAAGAAGAAGAGAAGACTAGGAAGATGTTAGCTCTGGAAGCCAAGGAAAGGAGAAAGCGAGAGGCACAGGTTGACGCCGAAACGGAGAAAATCAGGAAGCAATTTGGAAACGACGCGTTGGCGTGGGAGAGGTTAAGGCAGCAGCAGTCGTCAACACCACACTATCAAGGCTACTACGGGCACCAAAGAGGCCAATCCGTACCGTCTCCGTCGAGTTCGTTACAGTCACCCCCACAGCAGCCACCGAGAACACCAGTTATCTTTGAACCGGTGCAAAGTCAGCCTACCCAGCAATACGCTCCCCCGAGACGGCATAGCCAGCAGTTACCACCAAGACAACCGTTGTACCCAGTTTCTGAGAGCCACCAAGCAAGACCACCTCAAGGGCAGTTCCTCGCCCCACCATCGGCATTCCCGCAGCAACCTCAACAGCAGGTAAAGAAGAAATCTAGTTTTCTTGGAATTTTCGGTGGCAGTAGCGGGAACAAGGCTATATCCAAGAAGAAGAGTAGTTTTTTCTAGTTTTGATAGCAAAAGTATCGTATACGCCACGCCGATACCAAAATAGGTTTGATCTTTTTCTCCGCAGTTTTAGCGTTTTTTTTTTTACCCAAAACAACATTCATTTACCTACCGAAAAGGCCTATAGCCTCATACATAAGGTATCTTGTTTTCACGAAAATAGAAGGGAATGGCGTTTCAAGTTGTCTGTTGTACAATTGTTGTTTACTTGCTCTTTTGCTCGGTTCCGACGGCAGTGAGGTACGTCTGGAGTATGCGAATGTCTTGTTTTGAAGGAGCTGCGGGCGATTTTTCGAAACAGCTGTGTTCATTGTTCATAACTCATAGTTTTAGGTGTTGCAATAGTTGTAGAGACGAATGAAAGCTATGGAAATTATTTCTTCTCTTGAAGTTTTCAAAACAAGTACTTAAGTACTTACTTAATAGGTCGGAAATGTAGTTTCTTCGTGAATTTGGGGCCAAAGCGACTCACAGTAGAAAATGCCGCATCAGCATTATATATATGCAGTACTCAAGCCGGAGTCGGGTACGTCTTACAGAACCCGCAATCACTTATCTTTGACTGCCTGTCTGCAGTATGTAAAAAGCCAAAAAGAGACTGTCATGCGATCTTAGTGCATTGATGCGGTCAATTTTGCGGTTCTAAGACTGAGATTTTGCCAGGCGGAAGCCGTCTCTCAAAGCAGAGAATTAGTTAAAAGACTGGAGAAGAAGGCTGTTGAGTTTCAACTTGTGAATCTTTCTTACGCGGTGTGCGACAAGGATGAACTGCACGAGGATCCAGACCTCGAAACATTTCTTGCAGTAGTCCCGAACAAAAGTGACTTTGCTCCACTCGCACTGTTGATCCTTCGGTTTTTCTGCACCTGGCTGTTTTTTCATCGGGGCACATGGTTCGAGAGTGATGCAAGGAGCAGTCCTGGCCCCTGCTCACACCAAGTTACACAAACTCGAACAGGCGGAATTCAATTCCACGCGAGGGCCGAGTTCCACAATGTGCACACCACCAAAATTGCAAAGACCCTGAATCTTTCAACCAAACCTTTGTTTAGCACAGCCAACATTTATTGATATGATTGCGATTCTTGTTCTCCAAAACCAGCAAGATACGCCTTCTTGCCTGCAGCAGGTAATTTAAAAGAAAACAATTCCATTCCAAAGGATCAGTAGATATAGCCAAGATAGAACCACTCCAAGCTTGTGTCTAGTGATTACCAACCACCTGGATACTTAAAGTACTTATCTACTAGTTTCATCGACTCGCCTTTCGGCGACTGCAACACGCAGCGAGCTTTGGGGCAGAAAACGGCAAGGATTTCGGATCCCTTGGCACATTCGGCCAATAGAAATTGAAGATACGACACCAGTGGGGACAAAGCCTGGTTTAAGACCCTTCACGGACTTCAACAATCGACGAAATCCCACGATAGGAGAGCTAACGTTATACAAGCGAGCCGCACCTGCTCAACTTGCGTTTTGCAATAATTTGAGACCGAGGCTGATAGATTTTCTGGACACTTCGTATTCCAGGAACCTAAGACGTATACGCTGTATGTTCAAACACAGCACTGCAAACTGGATAATTACCCAGAACGCCACAAAGCTTAACCCCGCTGTCGTGATTGGCTGTAAGAATCAAAATCCTTCAGCCGGACTCCAGTCCTCGCGGAATCGATAGTGTCCAACTTTTGGCAGGATTTGGTTAGCACCAACCCCCGCCGAGGCGTACATGCATCATACGTACTCATTTCCTGCACGTTCTCTTATCAGTGAAGACGCTGTTAACAGCTGTTACACGTTGGAAGCCTTAAAAAAGGTGAGGAGGTCCGGATTTCGACGGCGGATGAGGACGCCGTCTGGCCGGTAAATACAACATTTACTATGGCGCCATGGAAGCTGAAGGGGGGATATATAAGTAGTGGCCTGCCCTGACGTCTCTGCGCGAGGGACGTTAAAACTTTGTTTTAACGTAATGATATCTAGCTTACTTTCTCTTCACAATTATATCGGTGACGTCTTCCATTGGATACTTTACAATTTATTTCGATCTGATCTCAAATTTATTTTAATATTAAACCTACCTGAGCCTAAAAGAATACCAATATAGTTAATTTTAACTCTCCGTCGAATTAACTATTGATATAACCTTCGATAAGAGTATCTGATAGATTGTCTAGCTAGTCGACTTTGCGAATCTGATTCGTATCAAGTCATTGCCCTCCATTCATTATCTTTGGGGATTGCTAGCAGACCTATCTATTGCTCTCTCCATAGGGCCAGCGACTTTACACTATATTCCGCCGTGGTAACGGCTCCTACAAAATCATAAAATAATACCCTCTTCGAAGTTCCAGATTCGCACTTTTTTCAATATATATAAAATGCGTTCTGTCCTCTCTCGCGGCCTATTCGCCCTCCTCATCACCATCTCCACTCTGCCATACACCTACTCCCAACAAGCAACCCTCGCCGACGGAAATGACTACAAGAACGGCCGCCCGTGCATGACCAACTGCATATACTACCTCCCCGGCAACAACGGCTGCGGCAACATCGACCAATGCATATGTCGGTTAGACCTCCAACCGCAAATCACAAACTACCTCTCCTCCTGCATCTCCAACGCCTGCACTTACACCGTCGACATCAATTCCGGGATCAGTATCTACCAAGCATATTGTAACGGCAAAGCATCAACTCTAAACCCTATCGTCACACCCGTCGCCACGCAACAGGTCGTCGAGACTACAATTGTAGATAGGCAGACCGTTGGTGTTACCGCTACCGTTACGGATACCACGTTTTTAACAACGACGGTGCAGGATGTTAGCACTCTTACAAGGTTTACGGGGACGGTGACGACAAAGATACCCAGTAGTCTAACGGAGATTATATACTCGACGTTTACCACCGTGGTTGGCAACTCGAGCGCGCTGCAGCAGACGTTTGATGCTTGGGGGGTGGGGGCGAAGGGGTTGACCACGCAGGGAAAGATTGCGATCGCGGTGGGGGTTGTGGCCGGGGTGTTTTTGGTGGCGTTTTTGGTGACGCTATGTTGTTGTTTCAGTCGAGGGGGGGAGAGGAATAAGAGGGTGCAGGTTGGGGGGAATCAGGGGTGGGATAATAGTAATAATGCGTATATTTGAAGCCTATCTCGAATGCGCGGAGGTTCCGGGGTGCAGGCGTAATCTTAGCAGAATATTTTGTAAATTTATGGATTTTCTTCAGCGGTGTATAGCAATTGGAGACTCCTTGTATATGAATTATATAATTGAATTTTAATATTATGAAATCAATTCGTCCTATGAGCAGTATTTACTCTTCTGTTACCTGTTGTTAGATCACGAGGAACTGGCTGGCTTTACACGGGTTCCAAGTAGTAAGCTTTGCAGATAGAGAACCCGTTATTGTTGTGATGGCATCTTTTCATTTACGCATCCGCAGCTGAGAGGTTAATTTATGCTAATACGATAACTGTAACTACGGAAGGCTAGTACGTAAACGCACATAGTTTTAATGTTAAGATTAAAACTATACTATTATCGAAAAGACTAATCTCAAAATTAACCCTCCTGAAATTTCAAAAAACCCATAAAAGCTCTCTGCAGTTTGTCCGAGCTACTATTATAAGGCGGTATCTATTGTAAAATGTGCCTCATCCTATCGCCCTGGCCAATGGTATCGTCACTGTTATCTCCATCTCTATTTACCATTATCGTGCATCATCGCCGCTTCCTTCGTAGTCGCTGTTGTTATCAACATCATCCTCACTATATCGCACATATCCATCCTCGTCTTCGCTAAAATCCTCGTTAAGATACTGGTACATATTATCATCATCACAGATCATCATCTTCGACATAGTCAGATCCTTATTATATCTTCGGAAGGCTCGTATGATCTCTATCCTACCATCTATTCCCCTCTGACTACCACGATTCTTGTGTAGCATAAGAACGGTGAGCCTTCGAGTAAACTGAGCCATTTCGATAGCGAGGTCCGACGCGATTTGACCACCGGTAAATCTCAACTCCGAGACATTTGATATGAATTTGCCTTTGTAAGGTTCAAAGTCCATCTCGAAATCCTTCCTCCCGCTGCCAGCTGAACAGCGGTTGACATGTAGCAGCTCTAAACGGGGTAGAAATAATAGCGGCGGGAAGAAACTGCCATTCTAACTTTTGATATGGTCCCACCGGCAAGACTTCGGATTGATTGCCATTACCAACCCTTCGAGATTTATGAGGCCGGGTAGGTAATTCCCTGGTTTGCCAATATTCAAATGGAACCACAGAGAACGTTTCCTCGGTGGGAAATGCGCCGCATCGCTCTCCAACTCGTCATTGCCGCTGTTTCCGTCCTTCCTGGTGGATTCCAGTCGACTCCAGTCAATATTATTTTCGGTACTGAAGCCGGATAAGTCGGTTTCCCGGCGAAAGTACTCCATCACTTGCTCTTCAGATGGACCGTCAACATTCTTGTACCTACATTTTCTTCTCAATTGAAAATCCCCAAGGCATAGGTATTTTAAACTTTTAGTAAAGCATAGTATAAACGGGACGAGAGATTCCGAGTTTACCCCGCGTACTATCGCTTCGAAAGTGCCTCAGGTGAGTTGTGCTGTTGGACCGGTGCAGCTCAGCCGCTTCAGGATTGACAATTCTCGTTTGGTCCACACCCAACGTTTGAAAGTTTTGCCCCACTTGATGTCAAGATGTGTCAACCGATCGCACGCCTTTGGGTTGAAGAGGAGATGGCGAGCGAGTCCCCAAGCGTATTGTTTTGGATGGTGTAATTTAATCGTATAGGAATCGCCGAGTGGTGGAATTGGCCAGGTTTGGAAAGCCTTGCAAGTGCTTCTGACGTTGGCGATATCAGGGGTGTCGAGATGTTGGAAAATCTCGTGCAGAAGTTCCGATGGGAGGTTGATGATTTTCGTCGACGCCATGATTTTAGATGTCTTCGTATCGCAGGCAGATAAGACTATAGCTGGCCGTCCTGTGGTCAAGAAGCTCAGCAAAGAGATAAGACGGTGTGTATAGGTAGCCTTTTAGAAGGCGTGCATCATTTTTTATATATAGCTATATAGTCGCGATCGAGGTTCTAGCTAGTGCTAGTACTAGTCTGCCGAGACGTCGAGACGTGGCCATGGCGACCAGCCTGACAACTCGCAATGCAATAGTGACACTGGTTAAAGGCACACAGCCTTGTTGTCTCGTATACCAAACGCCCAACGCTCAGCCCGAGACTGCACAGACAGACACCGAAGTGTGTTGATAGTCCAAAATACCACACTTGCACCCACAATGCAACGTAACATGCAACATCATCACCTTCTTAGCTTAGGTATCTCTAGCTACTCATATATATCGCGGAGACCACATACATACATATGATACCAGCCTGAAAGAAGAAAGAGGGGCTAATGATTTTTTTTTAGCTGCCGCTCTTAAAAAAAAAAACTCAGCGAAACTGATCTTGTTTCCATTGACCACAAGACCAGTTTCCATTGCGCTCTATTTTTCTCCTCAAACTGATAACATTTAATTATAAATATAACTACATATTTTTATATATAAAGCAATCAATTCTTAACAAATATACATGCAGCTCCCGCCGAATAATAAAAAACGTATAGCCTCGCGAACTTATTAATATCACATCTATTATCAACAGTCTCGATCACGATTTGGATCACGGTTTAGATCACAGTTTGGATTACGGCTATTATCAACGGTTTTGATCACGCCTATTATCGCACCTAGCTATTCTCAAAGTCTTTTGTATATAGTTCAAACAATTATTGTTGTTGTTACTCATATGACATGTGCCAGTGAGTAGACAGCCAGCTATATAGCTACGGCCCCTATAATCACGTTAACGGCTACGATATATATATTTATATCAATTATTTGGCAGTTTTCTTATAGCTTAGTCGGTTTCTTTCCTCATCGTCACTGTTCTAATATTTCCTGTTTCCTTCTTTATCTTTCTTGGGTTCATTAAGCAAAGATCCAGCTTTATGTGGACTGTGGGCTTCACGTAGAGCGATGAAGCATTCTGCGCAGACGGCACCAAACGGTGCGGTGATTTCTTCTTTTACCGTATCGCAGTTGCAATTTGGAGTCTTTTCACCTTTGCGGTGATGCCCGCAATTTTTGAAGACTAGGATGTTGAGACACATTTTGATTTTGAGGTGTGCTGGGGGGTAGTCAAGAAGCAGCTGGGTAGTATCTTATTGGAAGATTTGGTTTTTAGGATTTTCGTGGTCTTTGATATTTGAGAAAAACAGTAGAAGCAACGAAATATAGAGCCGGAGAAGCGGGTATCTGTTATATAATTATATGCCCGCCAGCTTTCCAACTTACAGGGAGTATAATAGTTTTAGGATTACAAGCTATCGCCGGTGGAAATTATATATATCGTTCAATCACCTCATGATCACGCGAATACCAATAGTAATATATATATGAAACTATATAGACATCCAGGGACTCGAAGAGAGGTCGTATACACGAGTGGGAGCATCGATCGCGCGCATCCTTTGTTCGTAATAATATGATCCGGATTTGAAGTGAAAATTCTCAGCCTTGCCCCTCCAATCGCATACATGTAGTACCAGATGCATGCGCATGCTTGTTTCGCGAAGCATGTTCGACATTCTCCAGACCATGGTACTTTTTTGGGGCCTATTGGAGAAAAACAAACCAAAATGTAAATAGGTATCACAAAGTTCGAATTAATAAAACCTGGAAAATCTGGGCGGGGGGTACTCGAGTATGCATATATATCAGAATGCCATTCAATTGAATGCACTTTGCAGCTTTGAGGTCTGCACCAATAGCACGTGTGCATATAATCTGACGCACGCCAGATCTCGATCCCCAAGAAATGTGTTGTTTGTCGACGACTGTTTCATCTCCACGTCTTCACAAAGTTAATCGAGCAAGTGTTTAAGTGACGTCTACGGGATTTCAGGGAATTCAAAAGGTTTGTTTTCGTTTCCGCGGGGCTTATGGAACCCCCGCCCGATGAGGTATTCTGTCATCGACCGTTTTCAAGCTGACTAGTCGGTTAGGCGGTGGAGGCGATGCAATCAATTGATCAATAGAATGCAATTATCAGCTCGAGCTCAAAGAAGGGAACGTCGTTCCGATTTTGGTATCTCCATAATATTGATCAGATCGGTTAGCTCGTTCAGCTCGCGAAGCCCAGCAGCAGCAGACGTCAGAATATCAATCGAAAAAATGCCTCCTCTCCTTCCTCTCTCAAGCGCCACGAAATCCAAGGCAACAATTGACATATGCATGTTGACATCGCATCGAATCTTCGGCCCCCCTTTGAGGTCTGGCCGTGACTTCCGCTCCTGCCGACAACCGGAGTAGATTGAATTCACAGAAAATCTGGGAACTTCCTCATTCCATCCGAAAGCACAACGGAACGCACAACGAACGCACAAGGGGTGCCGCTGGTGAACTCGTGAGTGCACCGGCGAATGATTTTGAATGAGCAAGTGGAGAGAGGAATCCCTTCGTTCGTTCATTCCTGTCATCCAATAGCTGTCCGCCAGCACCTAACCCTGCCCGCCAACAAATAATGATGCAGCACCACGAGTGCAAAGTCTCGCCTCGGACGACATCGAATCAAGATGCATAGAAGCCTTCGGTTGCAGGAACAGAAAAGAAAAAAATAGAAAGAAAAAAAAATTTTCAATCGCATATCAAATCTTGGAGATTTGCGGTACCTACCGAAGAAAAGCCGGCGCCCGTCAACTTCAAAGCTTCTGTGGGGGGAACCAATCTTCGCCTCGAGTGCAGAATCGATTGATCAATCTTCCGCGGACAGAATTAGCAGATGGAGAGCGCTTTCTGCTCGTGTGATGCTTTAGCCTCGATGATGCCTGGGGAGAGTGTGAAAAGCTTTTGAAGCCGGGTTTAAACCTTTGGAGCTCTGAAGCATGGCAAGGGGGAAGGTGGGTTTGAGATTTGCTTTGTCAAATCTTGCTACCCGCTCGGCTAGTTACTTAGCTGGCCAGCGATGCAGCTAACCAAAAACTGCAGATATCCAAGAGACCCATTTGCTGGCAAAGAGAGCGAATTGGTCAAGGGGACGACAAGCCGGACCACTTGGCTGGCTCCCTTCACTTGTCGCCGGCCAACTGTTTTTGCATGGTTCTCCACCATTGCTGCCAACTTTGCAGCAGCAGCAGCAGCGCTTTGTCCTTGCTCATTCTTCGCTGAGCGCCATCTATCCATCCATCCAGCTAGCAAGCAAGCAAGCAAGCAAGCGGGGGCACTCTCATTTCTGGTCACAGCTAAATATGGAGACACATACCCTCCACTCACACACACACACACACTCCGTCGAGTAAACGAGTGGAGTGTGCGCAAGGGAGGTGACTCCAACATTTTTAAAAGACCTCGCACTTCTCAAACGCACTTCTCAAATATTTTCCGACTTTCACACGAGAAAAGGACAAGGGGAACAAAAAGGGTTCTTCTGCATTGACAAAGTCCATCCCAATAACCTCAGTTCCAGGGTTTCACAGATATTTCTCAAACTCCAGCCACCGCAGTCTTTTTACGCTGCAGCAAGCACCTCGCCTCTCATTTTACTCTTCATCCAACTCCTTTTAGCTCTCGAGCTTTGGTCTCTAGCTGGTTTTAAAAGGAGCCTGTGGTCCCGAAAAAAAAAGACAAGCATTCGTCAGCTAGCTTCGCTTCTGTCGTGTACAGTGTACACATACATAACTCCACCAGCCGACTTGTAGCTTCCTTTTTTCCAAGTTCAAATTCAGGAAATAAGAACAAGACGATCACTTTCTCAAAAGTAACAAAATAAAATGCCTTCAAAGACCAAGGCGATTAATTATACCGTCGAGGTGGTCGACAAGACTGGCAAAGCAATTCACACAGTAAGTCGTCAAAAGTACCTCATGCAAACACAACTCATCGCAAAAAATGCCTCCATCGCCCAAAGGGGTAATTTACTTCAAACCTTGCTAATAACACATCACAGTCCAAAACCATCCTCGGGGCCCTCCGCGAAGCCCGCGACGCATACAAGAACAAAAGAGCCGAACGAAAAGCAGAACGTGAAGCAGAAAAGGCCGCCCGCCGCGCCATAAAACAACGAGCCTACGAAGAAGAACTCCGCGAGGCCCGTCGCGCGCGTAGGGAAGCCCGACGAGCGATCGAAGATGAGACCCGCGAAGAACGACGTCGCGAACGTCGCGAGAGGAAGGAGAGGAGGATGCTCGAAAATGGTGATACCCAAACTGAAAGGGGGGATAACGGCTCCGATACTTCGAGCATCTACTCTGCCTCGGCCGCTAACAGATCGGTCGGCGAGTTGACGATAAAGTCCACCACTGACCTCGCACTGCCACCGTTACCCACCCCACCACCGGAAGCAGACGAGGAGGACGACCACCTCACTGCGTTGTTCGTGCAAGTGCAGGATATAATCGACCATGCTGCTGCCGCCCAGACCTCAGTGTTCACCCTTGTCGAAGCGTTACGACGAGAACCGGAGACATTGGCGATGGTGGGTATCACATTGGCGGAGATTTCGACAGTTGTTGCCAAGATGACTCCGGCAGCGTTGGCAGGATTGAAGGTCAGCTGGCCTGTAGTCTTCTCCTTCCTCGCTAGCCCCCAGTTTGCCATCATGGCTGGTGTGGGTATCGGCACCACTGTTATTCTCTTGGGAGGGTACAAGATTATCAAAAAGATGATTTACGGCGAGCCGGCTAAGCCGCCAGAGATTATTGATATGGGTGGTACCGTTGTGGATGAAGGCGAAGTGCGAGCGATCACTGAAGTTGGTGAACCGACACGATTACCGCCACCGGTACCCTCTAAAGACGTTACCCCTAAAGTGGATGAGATCAGAATCGACGATGCGGCGAGAGAGAGGGAACGGGAACGACATCATAAGTCTAAAAAGGATGCCGAGGACGACCCGATGGCTTTTGGGCACTACTCGGAGAGAAGGAAGTCACGCAGCTATCGCGGTGAGGGATCGAGACGGATGTCAACGGATGAGTTTAAGCGGCCTTCGCAGGTCCGATCCTATACCGCCCCTATTGACGCCCGCTCCGCGGACTCTGCTATTATGGCCAAGGCGCAACAACCAGAAATCCCAGCTCTCGCGTTTGATATCCCAAAGAAGGATCGGGATGGTAGAGAAGGGAAGTCGCACCGGGACCGGGAACATCGGGATCGGGATAGAGATCACGAACACCGGGATCGTGACAGAGATCGCGAACATCGGTCTAAGAGCTCTAAGAGCGACGATAAGGATAAAAAGTCATCGAAGAGAGAGAGGGATAGCAAAGAAATAGAAGATGGACTCAAAGCTCTCATTTTGAGAAGACGAAAGTAATTTTTTTTTGGTACGAAAACGACAGCATTTGCACACATGCCGGAACAGCGGCGCAGCAAGCACATTTCAACCTCTTCTTTGATTTCCATGCAACGGGCGGCCATATTTATTTCGATTCGATCCTTTCTTTTTGATTGCTTGGGTGGCGTCTCATTATATGTTTTTCCTTTTAACACAGATTGGGGAGAGGCATAATCCCACGATTGAGCTTAATTTCAGCGAGCAGGAGTTTTTCTTTTCTACAATTCATATCATCACTATCACACATAGCATGTATATACATATCTATACAATCGCATATGTTCATTCATGATCTCTTAGATATATCATTCAATCAATATATTCTATAAATCCAATTACAAAGCATCGTGGTTCTCCGGACCTCAATTGAATTAATTCAATAGTACCGGCTAGCTTAGGCACGAGTTGAGTGAACTTGAATGGGTTCAAGCTAAACTTGTCTCGTATACCAAACGCTCGACGCGAAGAGTTAACCTCTCACAGTAGCGTTTCCCTGTGGTCAATGAAGATGTTTAAAATCGATCTTTACAGCCTTTGGTCTTAAGATCTTTCTTCTAGAAGCCTAATTACATCATGAAAAAAAAAGTAGGAATAAAACTTGTGAGGACGGCGATTAAACCTGTAGTCGAAAATTATTGTCTTCCAACATGCATGACGTATACATATATGCAGCTAGGCCGCCCCGGAGCAGCATTCCTTTCTGGATGATCTACACTTAGTATTCTAGATGCACCGATAAGAATATAGTTTGAATAACCCTTGATCAAGATTTCTATCGAAATCTTCAATCAAAATTTCGAAAGAATACATTATAACAGACACCCACAAAAGCATATCAGTGATCTGACAGTCAACTTTAGAACAAAAAGAGATCAGTCAAGTTAATTAATTCGTCAATATAGGAGTAAGAATTACTGCGAATTTAATATGCGTAAGCCTTGAAATTCTGTTATATCCGAAATTTCTTAAATACAACTTTCGATCTATGGCATGAGTGTTCTTATGACGGCAAAATTTGGGGTTCCTAGACCTGTACTCGGGTCATCCCGACGCTGCATCGAAGCTCCCACTTGTGCCCAGCGACTTGGGACATCCGGTATTCTACCTACTGTGATATCATTAAATCCGCCTCCTGGAGCTACCGTCTTATACAGCCAGGGGTTGAGAAAGCTCAACGGTCTTTTCTCCTCAGTGAGTCGAATCCTATTCAGTAGAGTTATTATACTTACGAAGACAGGGGTCGCAAAAGAAGTCGCACCCCAACCTAATTGCTCGACACTATTGTCGAAATATACGAGGTCATAAGCAAAAGCGGCAACGTCAGATCTGGGTAAGCTCTCTCACGCCGATTGAAATAATCTGCATTATTAGCTGCATCTGTTGCACCAGGGCCTTGGAGAAAGGTGCGAACAGCCTCCTTCTGATACTTCGGACGCGCATGATAATCTGAAAAGCCATCTCCTGAACCACCCCAAGCTACTTCGGATTGAGTGGTTTGATTCCATAGATCCACCGACCACAGTCATATACGGACAGCCGGCGAGTCCGTCAGGGACAAAACGAAGCTGCTTGCTTCTGCCGCGCTTGCAACCCCGTCCAAACCCATGATCCCCCGATGCAACAAGGACGCTACGCCCTCTAGCTCCGAGCTGCATAACCTGATTACAAATACGACGGCTTCGACGCTTAGTGAATACATACTTTTATAGTGTACTATATGTATAATAACCTGAAAAGCGCCGTTTTTCCTACGGGCCTTTATAAATTTATGTTCAAAATGCCGGCTATATTGTGGCAAACTCTCGAGGTAGCTCCAGTTTCCTCGTTTGATCAGTTGATATATACATATATCAACGGTTATTAGAGGTCATTAACAGCTCGCAAAGAATATTGTACTAATTGACACCTTGGCGCGGAGCGAGGAAACACAGAAGAGCTCCTCGAGCACTGCAGACTTTGGAGCTAGGAAATTTATAATACTTACCAAGCGCGGATGTTTCTCATTAATACAACTTACAACATCCGACAAAATGTAACAGATGTTGGCAGCGGCCACAGAATAATATGAATCTCAATTGATCAAAGCTCCTCCTAATTATATACCCATATAATCTTCTAGTAGTCGCTTTATTTCCCTCACATATCTTAGCAAACCCCGATACTCACCGAACAGGAGTGAATCCGAGCGCTTGGCATCTGGAATCGAATGTCAGAATGTTTACTTTACTTAAACTTTGATATCAACATACATGTGTGTAGAGCCTTCCACTATTGAGATCCCAATCAGGTATGTCCTTCCCGCTGCATGGGTGGACCATCAGCGGTAGAACTACCCGATACGAGCCTCGAACTCTGATACTTGCGAATTCACAGAGGAATCGTCCAAAAATGGAAAAACACATTAAGGCATGCACGTGGGAGATAGGAGAAAGCGTAAATACCTGACTTACTTGCCTTAGAACATGCTATTGTGGTATTATACTGATACTATTGCTGTACAATTGTACAATATTATCGGATCCCGAAATGCAGGATAGCATAAGGATACATCTACATGTGTTTTGTCATTACATCTCACAATTGCAAAAGGGTACTGACTACCTACAGTTTAAAGGACTTGGAATATCGAAGAATCAAGGGAACGATAGTCATAGACTCTCACCGATATGGATACGAGAACGAGGATCCGGATGGGCATTCCAAACCCAACCTCGGGCTCGCGTGCCAAGTGGGAGGCTCCGCTGAAGTCCAACAGCTGCGAGTCGGAAGCTAACTAAGTACCTAAGTGCCCGACTGAAAAGGAGGGGAATTTTTGGTACAAAAACTTTTTAAGTCCCCCCTGCTTATTACTGCAAGGCACCATATAAATTTTAGTATAATTTTTAGCAGTTAAAAATTAACTAAAAATATATTATTATAACTAAGATAGTTAAAATTACTTATAATTAAGATTTAGTCAAAAATATATTACTCTTATTATAGCTAATGCTAATTATTAAGATTTAATCAAAAATATATTATTTTTATATAAATAATATGTTAATTTATTAATAGTATTATAAAAGTAACTTGAGCTGGTTTTTAAGTTAATTTGTATCTATTAAAAATATATATGTTTTAATATTGTAATTATACTGGATTTTAAGGGTTGTGATTTTTAGTTGGGTTCGAGTGCCGCGCAGCGGCCTCCTAGTAGATTTCGATTTGTTTAATTGTGTTGCATATTGACAAGTTTTGCTTTTACTACCTAGGTTAACTAGCTACCTAGCGCGAGAGTCAAGACGAACTCGGACGTTATATCATTGCTTGTTACTCTGGAAATGGCCCTTGGATTCTGAGTTGTTTCGCCGATACATTTGATAAAACTGAATTTAAGTGGTCGTAAAATCCGGGGTATTAGAAACTATAGTATTCAGTTTAATATCGATGATACAAGCCTGTCAGTTCCACTATTCGATTAAAACGTTTGCATAAGGGTGCAAGTGATGTATGTGATTTTGTACGTAAGTAAAAATCGAAGCCGAGATCCTCTTTTTGCCTCGCATTCATGTTGGATGTTGAAGTTGGGATGTCCCCTTTTTCTAATTACAATTATTCTTCATGATTTATACACTTAGTCTTGTTGTCAAGAAGCTCAGCGAAAGATGTATATATACTGGTAGGTATATCCTAACATTATAGCCCCAGAGATCATTCCTATTCGGCAATAGCATCAACTCTCATTCAATGGATTGATTATTGGATTGCAAAAAAAACATTCGAGAAAGAGTCAGGCTTACGCCTCTTGCTTTTCACTGTAGTTTAGTTTAAATTTGTCTCGTAAACCAGATGCCATCCTAATCCAGCGAAGCAGGCCTGCATCGTTGGCAGTCTGGCTTGCGAGACAAAGTTTAAATGGCGATGTTAGATAAATGAGATATGCTGTTTTCTATTCGATGGGTGGATTTTTCAACAGCCACCACGGATCCGAAGCT
The DNA here is from genome assembly GCA_012184315.1 of Arthrobotrys entomopaga. Classification (NCBI taxonomy): domain Eukaryota; kingdom Fungi; phylum Ascomycota; class Orbiliomycetes; order Orbiliales; family Orbiliaceae; genus Arthrobotrys; species Arthrobotrys entomopaga. Next base: position 13,488 of record LDDX01000085.1, on the reverse strand, counting down.
TATTAGAATGGCGCTGTATTTTATGTATCCTCTATTTCCACGTTAGCATCCTTAGACACTCTCAAATTGCTGTTTCCTGTGATTTCCATCGCTTACAGTTGCGGGATATAACCTTACTTCTTTTTTTTTAGGCCGCATCTTTGTACCTTAGTATGCTACTCACTGCCTCGTGCCCATTGTCGGTTGCCCAGGATAATGGTGTCGCTCCACTGTTACTCCTGGCTTCTATATCAGCGCCTTTATCCACCAGAAACTTAACTACTGCAGCGTGCCCGCGTCTAGCTGCCTAAAATAATGGTATTTGTTCGGAACGATCTTTAGTTTCTATATCAGCGCCTTTATCCACCAGAAACTTAACTATTGCCTCGTCTCCTCTTCCGGCAGCCCAAGATAATGGTGTCGCTCCACTGTTACTCCTGGCTTCTATATCAGCGCCTTTATCCACCAGAAACCTGACTGTTACCTCGTCCCCGCTTTCGGCAGCCCAAGATAATGGTGTCTGTCCGTAACTACTATCTTTAGCTTCTATATCAGCGCCTTTATCCACCAGAAACTTAACTATTGCCTCGTCTCCTCTTCCGGCAGCCCAAGATAATGGTGTCGCTCCACTGTTACTCCTGGCTTCTATATCAGCGCCTTTATCCACCAGAAACTTAACTACTGCGGTGTGCCCGCTTCTGGCTCCCTTAACTAATGGTGTCTCTTTATCATTATATGTGGTTTCTATATCGACACCTTTGTTCACTAGGAGCCGGACCACTGCTTCATGACCCCTTCCAGCAGCAGCAAGAAGCAATCCTTCACTTGCTCTATTACCCACGCCAGCCTCAATGCCTTCTTTAAAAAAAAGTTCCCTTATCTCTTTACGCCCACTGAATACCGAATACGAAAGCGGCGTTTCTCCAAAATCATCTGGAACGGAAACTTGGGCTCCTGCTTTGAGTAATTGTCTGACGACGTACACTAGTGGGGTTCGGCCGTAGATATCTGCTGAATCCACTTTGGTTGAAGGTATAAACGGTAACAAGCGCCAGTCGATGAATTGCCAACGGAACTTCTTTAGCAATCGCCTTACAACAGCATCAAACCCATTCTCTGCAGCCCAAGATAGTGCTGACCGCCCGTATCTAGAGTCCTTAAAATCGAGGTGAATGCTATTCTCCGACTTAATCAAAATCTTCACTATCGCTGCAAATCCGAAGTAGGAGGCAACCATGACGGAATTGAAGTCTCGTGGGAAGGCTGTATCTGTACCAGTCCAGTAGATTGCAAACCAAGTCAAGCAACGCTTGGAAGTTGTATCACATAATTCTAGGACTGTCTTTGTTACCGCGCTGTCGGGCCCAAGTTTAATTTGCGAGTTGCGAAGGTGGGTCGCCCAAAATTTGGCGGAGTAGTCCAGTAATATATATCCATCGACATATTCGGAGATCGCCATGTCTTCGGTCAATGGATGCGACTCAAATTCCGCAAAAAGCAAGAACCGCATGCAGATTTGAGCAATAACTAGGTGGGAATCTTGCAATCGAAGCGAATTTCTCCATTGGTATGTTGTGCGAGTCTTTTGCGAGACTGGTACGGCAGGTTTAACCTCGCCGGCCAATGTTTGAAAGTCATTAGAGACATCTGCCCGACCACCCCGCACCAAGAATTCCTTGGCTGTTTGGTGAAGTAGATATATCTTTGAATCTATGATTGTCACAAAAAGACCGCAGAGATCCCGCACTTCATCGCGAAAGTCTCCCCCCGGGTCAACATTGGAGATAAGGCTACTATATGACTCGTGATTATTGTCAAGAATTAGTGCCAAACGCATCTCGTGGATAGTGAAAGGCCGTGCCGCCGCGACGACGATATTTAGAAGCCTTTCTGCTTTGCTGGGATTGCAACTCTTGGACAGAATTCTTTCATATGCCTCATCGACCGTCGCTGGGAGCTGGGAAATGAGCTCCTCTATTGTTTTTTTGTTTGTATCCGTGTTGAGTTCGATCTTGTTATCGATTCTATGTCTGTTGTTTTTGCTCTTGAGCTTGATACCGCTTTCGACCAAATCTAGGGTAAGGTGAGCCCATAGATACGTCCTATGGGGTGCAAGTTTGAACTTTTCTAATAAAAGGCTTCCCTCGTTTTCTGTAAGCTGAAATTTTTCTTTTATACTCTGGAGTCTGGCTTCGATAAACAGATCAATTTCTCGGGAGATTTTTTTCAGTTCGGCTTCACTATCCCCGCGTAATCGAATAAAAGACTGGCTTGATTCCAGAGATTGGAATCCTTTTCGAATATCATAATAAGGTCGACTCGTCAAGAGAAACTTAAGATTGAAGCTGACGTCTGTTTCTGTAAGGTATAACTTTTGTAGTTCCCGGATAAGTTGGCATCTCCCACTTTCCTCGCATTCATCAACTGCATCAAGAACACAGACAATTTCGCCAGCCTCTTTGTCCTTTGCAGCGATAAGGAGAGCACTCCAAAGGGTATCAAATGAACTAGCGAATCCTTCGCCGGTAATCTCGAATCGATCGATGATTTCTTTAGAGAGAAGATCCCGTTTCACTTCGAATAGCCGGAATAAAATACAACATAGAGCATTAGTGATACTTTCTTGGCCCTCGAAATCGTCCTTGAAGAAGAAGTGACATGTCGTTCTGGATTCGGCCTTTAAGACGGAGTCCACTAAGTACTTTACAAGGACTGATTTTCCGCACCCGGGGTCGGCGGATACCCAAAGCATTCTTGACGACTCACTAGTCATCCATTTCTGAAAGTACAGATGGGTCGTAAACCATTCGCATGTTCCAGGAACCCGATCCGGATTTCGATCCTTTCGGTTTTTCTCCAGTGCTTTATAAAGTGTTCTTAAGATCTTGGTTTTCCTCTCTTCAATAGCTGCTAAATGCTGCAATTAGCTTTCGATACACGATATAGAAAGCCGGGCATAAAACGTTATATCGGATAAATTCGACTCGAACGTGTTTACATACCAACACCAGCGGCATTAAAACTAATAGGACTAGTCGGTGGTTTAGTAAATATCAATTTGCGTTGGCGGATAGGTTGAGTTACCCATTATTCGTAATATGTCCTTGAAACGGTATTTGAGCGTTCTCGTTGTTGAATGTTGTCGTATCCATCGATGCCAGTCGTGTCTTCGCAACACCCGAGTCTAGCGACACTGCGAGACCAGCCGTGTAACCAGATTAACAATTTTCGCGGCGCCTGGTAAAAAACCAAAACACCGAATATGTTTTCGCGAATTTGGTGGTGTCTGATTTGTTCGATTTCTGAAACAGGAGCTGAGTCGTGATACTTGATCGAGAGTTATCGCGATCGATATCGTCCAAGATTTACGGCTTTTGTTCAATAGATAGTATTGAATTCGTTACCCCGCTTTTCAAGTCAAGCTCGTCCCATACAGATCTTCAGCTTACACTCCGGGCAGAAATAATAGAACTTGTCTTACAATTTCCTTCAGCCTTGTAAACTTGTAAAACTTCTGGCAGAAGAAAAGAGGAGTTGCAGATAACAAGCACGGCCAACGTGTCTGCCACAACGACTTGCATCATGCATGCAAACCCGACAACGTGCGTCCCTCAAAAATGTATTTTTTAGAATTTCACAGGAACTGAGTATTTATGAGGTGCTGAATCAAGTCGGTATTTGAACTGTTGATAATCCCGGCCACGTAAGCACTCGAGGTTTCTCATGAGCTTGTGAATGTGTAGCGTTGATCGAGACCAGGCGCATATGAGGCATAGCGGGTATGGACTTTGTCCATGTGAGTTGGAAAAGGTAAGCTCACGTACCGTTCCCTAATCAAAGATTATCGAGCACCAGTACTTGTTTTACACCAATTATAAAAGAAAGCAAGCATATCCTCGAAGAGCTGACTTGATTGGCTTCGACGACCACCAACCATCGCCATGCAACCCTTGGCTCACCGCCACAGCGGGACCAGCGTCCAAGGCGTGGCCCAAGGCGCGGCGAATAAACCCATGCGGGTGCCCAAAATTCCGGTTCGCAAACCCCATCCGTCATATGAATCAGCAAATGGCGAACACTCCGATTCCTTTTGCGTCGGGAGGAGTTATGGATGTGAGGGTGGGACGCGAGATAGACAACAACGGATAGCGGGAGGCTTTAGTTATGATAATGTATATCACTTGTACACCCTTTGCCTCGAGCATCAGGATTCGAGGCTATGGTATACCGTGGATAGTCCGCATGGGTAACATCTTTTTGCGTTTGGTGATATTGAGAAGAAAATCAAGCAAATTTTTTAAATTTTTTAAATTTTTTGGAAAATTGAGATGTCAATTTATGAGCCGGACGCCATACGGCCAAGTCTTTCTTGCAACCAATTGTCGTATCTATCGAGCATTGTCCGTGCTTGCTGTGCGACCTCCGAATCATTCTCATCTCCTTGCGGTTCCTCGACCAATGCCGCGATTTTAGGCTTTAGTTCTTCCCATGAGTCTCCGAGGGGCACACAAGCGTCAACGAATTCGAGAATGTGTGAGATCCACCACCCGTCACCTCTTTCGCTTTCCAACAAACTGGCAATATCTTCAATTGTAGCTTCGGGGAACCTCGCCAACTGTTTCCAACAACCTTGATAAGGCGGCCAGTTCGGGTCGGCTAACCACCCGAGCAATGCACGAACGTGTGGGCGCATCTCTTCGCTTGTTGTGACCCTCTCTTGTAAGCTTCGAAATGCGATAGAATCCTGTTTGATGGCTGGAACCCAGACAGCAGTATGGTCGTTCATAAAACGTAAAAGATTGCTAGCTTGCAAAGACAAATGTCCCCAGGCTGCATACCAATAGTCGGTTTTCGGGGGCATGGGACTAGCAGTTAGGGCGTCAAGCACAGGACGGTAGCTTTCGAGTTTATCCAGGGGTAAATCAGCTATAATTTTATAAAATACGGTCCAGACCCTAGGAAACGTCTCGTCGTTTCTGATGCTGTTGGTGATGACATCGGTAATTGCGGCGACGGTGGGGGGTTCGCTCGCGCGTAATGATACGATATCCCGCTCGGGAAACGGATCCTCGTTGCTCTGATGAGAGTCAAAGTAACGCTTACCGGCCGCCGAAAGGAGGGCTCCAACACGATCCCCGAATTCCTCGGCCTCTAAGGGCCTGAGGGCCGCGATATTCGGATTCTCCACTGAGGCCATCGAGGTTTTCTTGCATGGTGGGTCCGGAAGGAAGCAAAGGGTGTTGACAAAAGCTCTGCTGCTAGTACTAGGCAAACCGCTTGGAGACGCAAGGATGCTCTTGTAATTCCAAGTTGATAACGACGAGAGACCGGAGAGCGGCTCGAAGATGGGGCCGTATAATGTAGGTTATCTGAAATTAATTTCTAACGAAGAAAGCAATATCTATGCATGGTGTTCTCCGGTGTTCTCAAGAAGGTACCTTAGTAGCTGCGTGTTTAATACATTTTATTTTGTATGTTGAGTCGACTACCTCCCCGTATATATTTAAGTATAAGCGGGCCTATAGTTATAACAACATATACTCGAGTGCTTCGCGTTCGGTTCGCAACTGGATATATATTTATTAATAGAGACTTGAAAATAGTAAGTCCATGCGCCATAAATATATAATACCATATATAGAGCGGTGCATGGCTCCCAAATGTGTGATTAAGCCTGTAATCAGGACTGGACAATAACAATTACTTACACTTTTCACCGCAACACAAACAAAGGTCTGGTTACGAGACTGAGTCGCACGGTGGCAGATGACGACTGGGATAATTCGTCCCAATAAATGTCGGTTTCAATCGTACTCTTTCTTGTACCGATGTCCGAAGCATGTTGATATAAGATTGGTGGCTTTGCCTCGAGCGCCTGGATTCGAGGCTAGGTTGGTGGTTAAAGGTCGGCTAGCTTCGGCATGCGTTGGTTGACTGTGCAGCGGTGGAGAGCTTCCCCGGATTCCTGCCTCCCTTCGCAACCGCATTCCTTCCCAAGATATCTCCTTCCCTTCTCAATAATCCATTCGATTTTCTTTATGCATATAGACAGAAGAGGGTATAGGTATAGAAAGCGTAGATACATATCGCCGGCTTCAATCGATAATAATATCATATATCATATCAAACAGCTTTAAAGATGCGACGGAAGGCTCTCAATTCAATCCTCCAAAGGATACCTACCACGACAACATCTAGACCACAGCTTCTCCCTTCCATCGTGATAGCTTCAAGACGAAATTACAGCAGTCACCCACCGAATGCAAAACTCAACCAGCCGGTGCAATTCAATACCTCAGCCTACCTCTCACACACAACCTCCACCTCCCTAGCCAACCCCGAACTGTCCTCCTCCATCCGCTCCGCCGGAAACACCACCCGCCAGAACCTCTATCAAGCAATCAACTCTGCTCTCTCTGCCGCCCTCGACACCGACGAGCGCGCCATCCTCTTCGGTGAAGATGTAGCCTTCGGTGGCGTCTTCCGCTGCTCCTCCAACCTCCTCGACAAGTTCGGCCCGGATAGGGTCTTCAACACTCCCCTCAACGAGCTCGGCATCATTGGGTTCGGCATCGGCTACGCATCCCACAACCACGCCAACACAGCCATCGCAGAAATCCAATTCGGAGACTATGTCTTCCCAGCGTTCGACCAGATTGTCAACGAGGCAGCGAAGTATCGCTACCGTGGTGCCAGCGAGTTCAATTGCGGCGGTCTCACAATCCGTATGCCCGTTATGGGTGTCGGACACGGAGCGCTATACCATTCTCAATCACCCGAGGCGTTCTTCAGTCACGTTCCCGGTTTGAAAGTCGTAGTTCCTAGAGGGCCGGTGCAGGCGAAGGGATTATTACTAGCTAGCATTCGCGAACGGAATCCTGTTATATTCATGGAGCCGAAGATTTTATACAGAGCTGCTGTCGAGGAAGTACCCGTTGATGAGTATACTTTACCATTGGAAAAGGCAGAGGTGTTGAGTAAGGGCAGTGATATAACGGTCATCTCGTACGGTACACCGTTGTATACCGTTGAGTTGGCAGCAAAGGCAGCGAAAGAGATGATGGGCGTGAGTGTGGAGGTTATAGATTTGAGAACGGTGTATCCGTGGGATAAGGAGACTGTGTTTGAGAGTGTTAAGAAGACTGGGAGGTGTGTGGTTGTGCATGAGGCGCCGAGAGGGGGTGGATTGGGAGGAGAGATTGCGGCTTGTGTTCAGGAAGCTTGCTTTTTGAATCTCGAGGCGCCGGTGGGGAGGGTTACGGGATGGGATGTTCATATGGGATTGATCTTTGAACAGTTTAACGTGCCGGATGTCGTTAGTAAGTATCATTCTAACCTTCTTTTCTTTTAAAAATTTTTTTTCTTCTTTCCTCTTTTTGTTTGACGGTTGGGTGGTACAAAGATGGCTAATATGTTTTGACTATAGGAGTCTACGATACCATCAAAAAGACGATGGAATATTGATTTGATTGGTATTAGCGAGAGGCTGTGCTACTATATCATTTTTCACTTTCAGTTGATTTTTTGGTCTAGACGGACTGCCTGATCGATCGGGTGATACCAAGTCACGAAATATTTTTTTTTTGTACGATATTCATGAAACTCCCTTCTATTCGGGTAGAAGGTGTATTTTATAGTATATTCATCCGCATGGTCTCGTTAAATTTACATTCGGGCTAGCGTGTAATTTTTTTTTTTTTTTTCAATTCTAATATTTAAGTATGTAAGTATATTCGTGCTGACGGTAGCGATGGCATCAAGGTAAACGGGTGCCACCGTTTTGGTAGACACTAAGGCGAGGGAGTTGTTCAGATGATGGTTTATGCCATATGCAGCTGGATCGAATCGATTGATCGGAAAGAAGCACAGGAGTTCCTCTAGATTTCGCATCTATATATTTCTGAGGAATTTGACGTAGCGTTGGAGAATTTCGTATATCGTATACACAGCACCATACAATATCGACGGCATGCGCATCTGGCTTGCGAGACAAACAATATATCTCGAAATGTCAAGAATAATCGAAATTAATATCATTTTAGATGCGGTTCTAAAAATAGATTTTGAGAAAAAGAGGCAATCTTCCGGACTCCGAGAGAGCAATTTAAATGTAATTTTAAAATTTGACATGACAGGATTCGTTGCATGATCGGATGATAAATATTCCCCACCAACGGGGCCGTTGTGTAGCGTCGTCCGCCGGCCGTGCCTTGGAGAACGGAGTGGAAAGCTGCCGGTTTTTGTATCACGGCATGTTATATTTTTGACATATTGTTGAAATTAACGACATTGCATGGTGGCATGGCATATGGATTATAATTTCCCTATATTCTTCACCTCTCTTGGCCTAGACGTCAGGCGGACAGGAGGGCAGAGCAGCTCCCCTCTCAATTTTTTACGAACATTAACCCGTATTGACGGGTCTTACCTCAGAACTTCTTCACGTTTGATGATCCAAAAATTCTTCTTCAAATGCACATGCGTGGCTAACACGGTCGGTCGACCGGTCAAATCTTTGCCGTTAGCCCGCAGTTTCGTCAGACGTAGCGAGAGAAACAGTGTGTCCCAACTTGAACGTGTTTTTTTAAGCTTTTTCTGGATCTGATCGCTAAGAAAGGCGGGACTGACTCGATAGGGTATGGGCATTTGTATTTTTCGAGGTTCCAGCTTCTCAATCGAGTAATTGTAGATGCCATCGATGATATTTTGAAACGGCGAATGATGTACGGTCAGCCTCAGGGAGCGCTTGTCCCACCGTTCGAAGAAAAGATAAGCATTCCCCCCAAGCATGCAAGTCATCGCGGGCAGACATGGACGCTTCTTCTGCTTTCGAACAAGAAAAGATGATGGGTTCGAAGGTTTATCTGGCGCAGGGAAGGTGTGGCCTCCAACCCAACCTAGCCTTTTCGCCTGGTTTTGAAGATAATCAAGCCCCTGAACGACCCTGTCCTGCTCGATCTGATTGGCCCGGACGGCGGTGAAACGGAGAGAACAGGCTGCAAGGGACCGTTCGAGCAATAGCCGGCTGGCCAATCCGCGGCGGACGTGCGCCAAGAGAATGCCCAGATGCCCTCCGACTGGTCCGATTGACCTCCTTTAATCAAGCGAATAATCAATAGAGAGATGTGTGCCAACCATGGCGTGGCAGCATGGTGGTGGTGGTGGTAGTGGTGGTGGTGGGCAGGGAGCCCGCAATATTACTGACAACCGTTCCTTCCTTTCTGTCTTTTTTTTCCTTTTCCTTCCCTTTTTCTTCCCCCATTGTCCTTATTTTTTTTTGGTTGTTATCGTCGGGTTCAGTTAATTTGGATAGGAAGAAGAACATCGGACGGAGGTTCAGCAGCAGTTGATATCGCCATTCATCATTTTTTTCGAATTTATCATTTTGCATCGGTCGATTCGGTCTCTCCTTTGATAATAATAATAATAGCACCAGCCCGTACACACGACTACCACAGTCTTAGTCTCCAGACGCCCTCGTTTCGAATTCAATAACATCCAACGACAAGGACAACACAACACAACGCTGTCAGAATCAATTGGGGGAGGCGCCAAAGAAACGCTCCCGTTTTGGCTGACGTTTCCCACATTCATTCAATTCGACTTTGCATTTCAAAACTTCGAGTTCAACCTCCAACTTTTATAATATTTCGGACAAGAATCTACTTTGCCGTCCCAACCGACTCCTAAAAATGGTCGAGTGAACAATCTCGTCCTTTTAATCCAAGAAGTTTCCGTTCGGGCCCGTCTTTGTCGTCCGTTGTCGTCGTCCACTCGCTCCGCCCGCTCTCAACCTCAACCTCAACCTTTTCTCTCTCCTTTTCCGCTGGTGCACGTTGACCGTTGCACAGCGTCCACTCATTAATTATTATTGCGACATCTCTGCGAGATTCGAGAAGAAACAATATATCCACACAAATCCGTGATCGTTCGGAATATCAAAAAAAAATAGCGTGGGCTGTGCCTTTTAACCAATCCCCACAATCATTTAATCGATCCGATCAATCATTATCGAATTCCGCGGACTGGGCTCTCCGGAAGTCTGAAATACCAATATAATATCAACTGAATAAATTTTCCTATCCCACTTTTAATCAATAACAAAATAATACTTTTTTATCATCGACATTCACAATGGGTTTATTACGAAGAGATCGTGATAATGAAGCCATCACTCAAAAGCAAAAGTGGGACTACATTGTACGTTGTCCGTCCCCACCATTCGATTATAAATGAGAATCCTAACATAGATGATAGAACTTGGACGACTTTAAGACTCGCTCCTGTTGGTCGCCAGTCGCCTACTTTTTCTTCTTCGTCAACGTCTTTTTCGGCATCGCCGTCGTAGCTGCCGACTGCTATACCGCCGTCAACCTTCTCGTCTTTAACCGCTGGTCCTCCAAGATCCAACCTTGGGTTCCCTTCAAAATCTCAAAATGGATCTTTGCCGGCTGTATCCTCTTCTCCTTTGTTCTCATCGGGTTCTCCGCCATTTTGAGTATCAAAGCCGTCAAAGGGAACGGTATCGCTAGAGGATATCTCAACGTTTACGCCCAGAGATGGTGGTGCATCGGCCGTGGAGGATACAAGCGATTCCTGGTCTTCACTGCCCTCACGAAGAGTAAACACGGAAGCGACTACGTCATGTTGTTTACCTATTTCTCCTTCAAAGGTATCTTATCAATCGGTTCATACGATTTGATGCATCGCTAATAAAATGTGGAATAGGATGGGCGCAAGTTCTCTTTGCCGACGGTCCTCGCCAGGTCCTCAACGGCATCACCCTCGCTGCTGTCATTCAAGCTAGGATCTTACCCGGTGCTAAAACTGGTATCACAGGACTCTTCTCTTCCATCGCAGCTTTGGAAGATGAGTCTTTAACACAAGCTATCATCTTGTCCGTCATGCTCTTCACCTGTGTTTGGTGGGTCTTCAACGTCCTTCAACTCGCCGCTGCCGCTCTCCTTTGGATCATGTTTATCTGGCATCACGTCCCCAGCGGACACACTCTCGGCTCTTACTGTAGAGAGAAGATTGATAAGCGATTGGTCGGCATCGTCGCCAAGAATCACAAGAGGACGCTCGAGGAGGAACGTGAAGAGAGAATGAAGGCCGATAAAGCGGGTAACGCCGCCCGTCAACCAAAGTTGCCCGTCTTTGGCGACGAACCTACCGCGCCTTCCAAGCCCGCTGCCAAGCTGCCAGCTCCTACCTTGCCAACCTTCAACGAGAAACCTGGTGCTCCCGGTCTCAAGAGAACCAATACTACGGATACGTTCACTACAACGGTCTCCTCCAGACCTGATACAAATATGCCTTCGAGACCACCATACGCCGCTCGACCCGGCTTCCCCAACAGAACTTCGACAAACTCGACCGCGCAATCAAACTTTGATGACTCTGCTAGCTTGCTCGGAGGGGACAGACGGGATCCGTTCTACAGAACAGGCACACCTCTCAACCGCCCTCAACCACCTATCGGACCGTATCGTGGAAACTACAATAATGATTCGCAATCCTCTCTCACCAACCCATACGACGCTCCCCTCCAGCCTCACGATTTTCTCGGTAATACCTCTCAGGGATTACCTCCCATTAACAGAAACGATACCATCTCTCCATTCTACCAACAACGCCCTCCACCGGTCAACCGCGCGGATACCATCTCCCCAATGCAAAACCGAGCTTACAACAATGCCACTCCGATGCGAACAAACATTCCCCAGCAACCGCCTCCGACCGGTACCATCCCTCGTCGATTCCCGGTCCGCCAGGATCAATACGCTCCCAATCTTCCTCAACAACCAATCTCCCACATCCCATCGCCAGCCCAGGAGTTTTCAACTTACACCGAGCACAGGCACACCCCTCCGATTCACCACAAGCCCGAATCCGAAGTCTTCGAGATGGACGCCGGCATCACGGCCCCGTCCGAACCAGCTTCCGGGGCTGTCGAGATTGGTTCGTCGTCTCCAAAGTCTGCACCCGTTAAGAAGGACGGTTTCGTGTTCGAACTCGACACCGGTGTACCTATAGTCACCTCCCCGAGCAATGCCTCCCCGGAAACCAGAACGAGACGCCTAACACCCCCACAACCGATGACAACTCCTGCTCCACAGCAAGCACCCAGATCTCCACCTCGTAACGCCGGTATCCCAGCATATGTCAAGCCGGCATACCAGTCAAACATCAACACCCGGCCAACAAACACCCCACCGCCACAAATCCCAGCACAACCTTTCGAACGTGAAGAACACGGCGTCGGTCGCAACTTTTACGGAAACTACGACATCGAAGCCGATGTGCTAGATTCATACCTCCCATCCTCGCAGCAACAGCAACAACAACAACAGCCACCCCAACAACTCTCCAGACCGTTCGCACAAAACCAAGGACAGGGAAGCAGACCGGGAACGCCTACCCGCGGATTACCCGTCCGTAGAGAATCCGGTGATTCGTATTACAGCAACGGCGGTAGCGCTCTAGGAAATGGATTCGCACCACCAGTGAGGAGTATGACAGCCACGCCTACCATGGGTAACAATACTAGAGGTATCGGAGAGTTGCACCTGCCAGCTAGAAGTGCAACCGCGCAACCCTACGGTAACGGTCAACCAGCCGTTAGATCGCCGCCACCGAGGGGAAACAGCACAATCTTCGAGAATGGCCCGCGAGGATTAAGGGAACAGCATCCACAGTATCAACAACAGCAGGGAGGATACGGCGGCGGATACGGTAACTGGTAATAGTTAAAATCATCAAGTAAAAAGTTGTATAAAAATACACAAGTAACGAACGAATAATCGGATAGAGTTTATTGCATGTGGAGTCTCTGTAAGCATTATCTGTAACGACGGGCAGAGTTTTCCTCCCCCCTTTTTTTCTTTTCTTTTCTACTTGTATAATCATTGGGATGGATTACTTATGTATGGTGTTTGGTTCTTTTTACTTTTCTTTTACTTTTCTTATACCACCTACCTTTTTTTGCTTTCAATTCTTGACTGTCGCTATTATACCCTCTTTTCTTTTCTTTTTACTTTTAACGACCTACTTTTTACTTTCGTTTTATATTTAGGTAGGATAGGCTACTGGAAATGATACACTCTTTACTACTTTAAATCTTTGAATGGTGGAAGCTTAGACTTGTGAGGTTGTGTGATGGGGTTATGTGATGATCTCTGAATTCTTCAATTGGTGTAGTTCTGATGAGGATGAGTGACATTACAGGATGTTAATGGTTATATAATGATCGTATAGTGTCGTGTGGTAATATAGGTCATACCTCAGTTACTAACAATGCATTGTTATAAAAGAATTAGCGTTCATTCATTTTATAATTAAATAGATGAAAATATATATAATTAAATTTTAGAAAATCATTATCTTTTTTTATTTTTACAAATTATAAGTTTATAAAGTATTAAAACATATTTACTTTTTTTTATATAATAAAATATATTATTATAATATTTTAAATATTTAGTATATTAATCTTATTGTTTAAATATT